>PVJS01020234.1:0-27245 GCA_004027185.1 Glis glis
AAAAAAAAAAAAAAAAATAAAGGGCTGGGGGTGTAGCGCAGAGGTAGAATGCCGCTGGGTTCAATCCCCAGCACCACAAAAATAAATAAATAAATAAATAAATAAATAAATAAGCTTGGGGTATAGCTGAACATCCCTGAGTTCAATCCCTAGTACCACAAAAAAACCCTCGAAAAACAAACAAAAAAACCCAAAACTACTGTGCCCTCACCTGTTATAATCTCTCTCTCTCTCCCTGAGCTACACCCAAGCCCCTTTTGTTTTTTATTTTAAGACAGGGTCTTGCTAAGTGGCTGAGGGTCTCACTAAGTTGCCGAGGCTGGCCTCGAACCTGTGATCCTCTTGGCTGAGCCTCCCAAGTACTGAGATTACAGGTGTGCATCACCCCGTCTAGCTTCTTGTTACTTTCCTTCTGTAAAAATGGTAACGCTGTCTGGAGGCTCTGGCCTGAGAAGGAGTTAGTGTTTGTGTTTGTGTGTATGTGTGTGTGTAATCTCCATTTCTTGTCTAATTAAGTATTTTCAGACTTCCACTGACCACTTTGAAACAGGGTCTCAATAAGTGACCGAGGATGGCCTCCAACCTTCAATTCTCCTTTCTCAGCCTCCCAAGTACTGCTGGCTTATCTTTTAATTTTACAAAATTGGCAGGGATCAGTTTAGCAGCTTCCTCTTTGTGAAGAGGTCCGGATGCTTTCTGCCTGGCCTTGCCTGGTGGACCACAGTCCCTCCCTTCTGTCCTGGGTGCCCCACGCCTCTGAAGACGGGCCCCTGTCTCCTTTGAGCATGAGCTGATGGGTTCCAGGTAGGCCTTGGTGGCTGTCGGCTGGGCTCGGCTCAGCCAGGTGTGCAGGGGCGAACGCTGGCTGTTGAAGCTCACCTGGGGGCTGAAGAGGGACCAGGTAACTGGAGAACTGAGCCCTTTGCTGCTCTTCCTGTCCCCAGCGCTGAGCGGGTCTCCTGGGGGAGTGTGTGACGTGACCCACTCCCTGTGGGAACGGGCACTCTGAGACCAGAGAGGGACAGCCCCAGCCCCAGGTTGCACAGCTCTTAAAGAGCAAGGTGGGGGCCCTCTGTCCTCCATGCTCCTGCAGTTGTTTGGAGACTTGGGGTGGGGGAGGCACGTGGAGATGGGATGCTGGCCGGGTGTGATGGAGAGGCTGGAAGGACAGGGCGAGAGAGGTCAAGGAGGAGGGGGGGCGGGCGGAGGCGTGCCCTCACCCCTGCCCACCTCCCCCTCCATCCAGCTGCAGCAGACTGAGCTGGCGGTTCCAGCCTGCAATTCTCCGGCACTTAAAGCAAAAATAAATCGCTACCAGCAGCTGGCGTTCTGGGTGGCAGCAGCGGCGCCACCCCCTGCCCCGACCTTCCGCCTCTGGGCTCCTGGTTCCAGGCCAAGGCCACGCTCCTGCTCAGGCCTGCAGGGAGCCGGGGAGGGCGGAGGGGGCTTGGCATGGCCCTGTGAGGGGCGGGGACCTGGCGGTCACACGGAGGGCAGAGGCAGGAGGATCCTGGGGCTGTAGGGGTGCTGGGGTCCCTAGCCGGTGGGTGCTCAAAGTAGGACTCCCTAGAGGTCTGGACTTCCACCTTATGGAAACTGGGCCTGGGCAGGGCTGGCGTACTGCACACTCAGGCGGACGCGGCCACCTGTGCCTCCTGCTGGCCTGCCTCCCTCAGTACTGGAGATTGAATACAGGGGCATTCTACCTCCGAGCTATACCCCCAGTCCTTTTTATATTTTATTTTGAGACAGGGTCTCGCCAAATTGCTGAGGGTTTCACTAAGTTGCCAAGGCTGGCCTTGAACCTGTGATCCTCCTGTCTCAGCCTCCAGAGTACCGGGATTGCAGGTGTTCGAAACCACATCTGGCCCTGGGCATCGGTTTTCTTTCTGGCCCCGGCTTTCCCTTCTCAGAGGACCCTGGAGGCCATGCCTGGTCGCGCGTTTGTGATGCAGGCTCTGAGAATATCCGATTTAACACCATTCATGTTTTCAACAGACAGCTATTGAGCACCTGCTGTGTACTTTGCCCCGTGCTGGGAGGCTGAGGACAGGCAGTGGCTGACATCCAGTGGGTGGGGAAGGGTGAAACAGACAGGTAGGGAGACTCAGGAGGAATCCTAGACCAGCTCATATTCATTTGCTAATTATTACAGTTTTTAATTACAAGAGTGTTGCGCGCTCATAGTAAATTATTATGATTATTTTTGTGTGCGGTACTGGGGATCGAACTCAGGGGCACTCTATCTTCGAGCTATACCCCCAGCCCTATTTTATTTTTTTTATTTTGAAGCAGGGTCTTGCTCAGTTGCCAAGGCTGGCCTCGAACTTGCAATCCTCTGGTCTCAGCCTCCCGAGTCCTGGGATTACGGGCAGGTGCCACTGCATCCGGTTTTTTACTTTTTATTTTGAGACAGGGACTCGCTAAGTTTCTGAGATTGTCCTCGAACCTGCGATCCTCCTGTCTCAGCGTCGCGAGTGCTGAGATTAAGCCGTGCGCCACTGTGCCCGGCTTGGGCCTTGCAGCTCTTGACCTCCCAGATCGCTGGCTTGGACCGGGGCAGGCCTCTGTCCCAGGTGGGGTTACCCGGTGGTCCTGTGAGTTCTTCATCCTGTGCCTGCCACTGCTGGGCCCCTGTCATTCCTGTGCCCCGGGTGCAGACGCAGCAGGCTCCTGTGGAGGACGGATCTGAGGCCCTGACTGGGGGGCAGGGGGGAAGCGGGTCCCCGGCCGGGCGTGCCCTCTCCTGCCCGCTGTGCTTTGGCTTTCGGGCAGGCAGGCCGGGCAGGGCAGGGCTGTGCAGCCGGAGGCTCAGCCTCGCCGTCATCTCAGCCTGCTGGGCCTCCAGCTGTTAAGGCACCTGCTTGGACCCAGAAGCCAGGTCCCTTTCTGGGCCCCAGGAGACTGGAGGACCACTACAGGAAGTGTCCCCAGGAGTCCTGCGGCAGCCTCAGGGTGACCCAGCCCCCCCAGGGGGCTGCGCGACCCAGGACACCCTGCTGCCCTCTTCCCTCCTGCTGCGGAGTGAGAGCCAGCCAGGCCTGGCCAGCAGAGACTCGGCCGCTCAGGGGGCCTGGCCCTGTCCCCACAGCAGATGCCCCGGCCCCACAGCGCCAGGGCCTGGTGACCGGGCTCCTGTCCTGTCCTGACCCACCTGCCTCCTGGTGGCCTCAGCCCCAACTGCAGCGGGGCGAGGACGCCTCAGATGGAGCGTGGGGTAGACCGGGGATCAGGAGGATGGGGCGGAGCGCGTGTGCCCGTGAAATGGGGACACCAGAGGACGCGGGTTGTGTGAGCCCTGACGCTGGGCGTCCTGTTGGGTGTGGGAGGAACTGGAGGGGCTGCAGGACCCGGGGCGGGGGGACAGTCAGCCAGGTCTGGGAAAGAAAGCAGAGGCAGGGACAGTAGGAGCTCGTGAGGCCTGCGGGGGTTTCTGTGGCTGTCATCGTCACGGGTGACCTCCCCGGGGGGGCTTCAGACCAGACCCGTTGGACCTCCCTCGGCTTGTGCTGGCACAAGAAGTACTTTGGATTTGGGTGTTTGTTGTTTTTTTCCAGATATTGGGATATTTGCATACCTTGGAGATGGAACCCAAATCCGAACATGCAATTCATTTATTTTTCATATTTACCTTATCCACAGAGTCTGAAGATAAGCTTATATAATTCCCCTCCACACTATATTTTTTGTACTGGGGACTGAACCCAGGAACATTCTACCTCTAAGCTCTACCTCCCGCCCTTTTATCTTGAAACAGGGTCTCACTAAGTTGCTGAGGCTGGCCTCTAACTTGTGATCCTCCTGTTTCAACCTCCCAAGTACTGGGATTATAGGTGTGTGCCACTACGCCTGGCTAAGCTTATATAACATCTTTTTTTTGTGTGTGTGGTACTGGGGAATGAACCCAGGGGCATTCTACCTCTACACTCCAGCCCTATTTTATTTTATTTTATTTTATTTTATTTTTTTGCGGTACCGGGGATTGAACGCAGGGGCGTTCTACCTCCGCGCTACACCCCCGGCCCTATTTTTTATACTTTATTTTGAAACTGGGTCTCACGAAGTTGCAGAGGGCCTCACTAGGCAGACAGAGAGAGAGAGAGAGAGAGAGAGAGGGAGAGGGAGAGAGAGAGAGAGAGAGAGAGAGCGCTGAGGCTGGCTGCGAACCCGGATCCTCCGGTCTCCGCCTCCCAAAGTACTGGGATTACAATCGTGCGCCACCACGCCCGGCCCTATTTTATTTTATTAGTTTGAAACAGGGTCTCACTGAGTTGTGGAGGACCTCTATAAACTGCTGAGGCTGGCTGTGAACCTGCGATTCTCCTGTCTCAACCTCTCAAGTACTGGCATTACAGGTATGTGTGCTGGTGCACCTGGATAAACTTACATAACATCTTTAATAATTTTGCTACTAGTAACAAAGTTTTCATGGTGTGGGATTTTCCACCTGTAGTTGGTATCCTGTCAGTGCTTAAAAAATTTTGGAGAGCTGGGCGTGGTGGCCCACACTTGTAATCCCAGTACTTGGGAGGCAGAGACCGGAGGGTCCGGGTTCGCGGCCAGCCTCAGCTCTCTCTCTCTCTTTCTCTCCCTGTCTCTCTCTCTCTCTACTTAGCGAGGCCCTCCGCAACTTCGTGAGACCCGGTTTCAAAATAAAGTGTAAAAAAATAGGGCCAGGGGTGTAGCGCGGTGGTAGAACACCCCTGGGTTCAATCCCCGGTACCGCAAAAAAAAAAAAAAAAGTTTTGGAGTATTGCCGGGCGTGGTGGCGTGCACCTATAATCCTAGTACTTGGGAGGCTGAGACAGGATGATCGAAGGTTGGAGGCCAGCCTCAGCAATTTAGCAAGACCCTGTTTCAAAACAAAAAATGAAAAGGGCTGGGGTGTAGCTTGGAGGTAGAAAACCCCTGGGTTCAATCCCCAATACCACACACACACACACAAAAGGGCTGGGGTAGCCAGGTAGAGTAGCGCACGCTTGTAATCCCAGTATTTGGGAGGCTGAGACAGGAGGATTGCAGGTTCACGGCCAGCCTCAGCTACTTAGTGAGGCCCTCAGCAACTTAGTGAGACCCTATTTCAAAATAAAGATTAAAAATAGGGCTAGGGCTGGGGCCAGGTGTGGTGGCGCACAATTGTAATCTCAGCACTTGGGAAGCTGAGATAGGACCGTCGCAGGTTCGCGACCAGCCTTAGCTACTTAGTGAGGCCCTCTGCAACTTAGTAAGACCCTGTTTCAAAATAAAGAATAAAAATAGGGCTGGGGGTGGAGCTCGGAGGTAAAATACCCCTGGGTTCAGTCCCCAGTACCGCAAAAATAAAAAAGTTTTGGAGTCTTGACCATTTCAGATTTTAGTCTGGAGTTGGGGTGCTCGTCTGTAAGATTCGTCTCCAGTGCTGGAGGCCGGGTGTTTGGAGTTGGGGGTCAGCGGGGTGGGCTCTGGAGAGCTGTTCGGTCCCTGTCTTGGTCCTGGTGTCTCTGGCATTCCTTGAAGGACCTTGACTTGCAGACCGGTGGCTCCAGTAGCTTCAGTGGCCTTCTCCTTACGTCTTCTCTCCGTCTCTTATATGGAGACTTGTGATTGGATTTAAGGACCCCCCTGATCCAGACAGTCTCATCCCCAGACCCTTAATCTATTGACATTTGCAAAGATCCTTTACCCAAATGAGATCATAGTCACAGCTTCCGGGAGGACATATCTTTTCTGGGGGGAGGGACCATTCAACCCAGGACACGTGGTCCATCTGCAAATACCACCCTGAAATCTTCACATTTTATTTTTTAATATGCTTTTATTGGTGCATTATAGCCTCACATCATAATGTAAATCATGTTGACAGTGACGTGCATGCACACAGCACTTGGTGACCCCCTGACATTTTTTTCTTTAAGAAAAACGTGGGGCTGGGGGTGTGGCTCAGTGGTAGAGTACTTGCCTGGCATGTGTGAGGCCCTGAGTTGCATCCCTAGCAGTGCAAAATAAAATAAAATAAAATAAAAAGTCTTAAGAAAAACGAGCCAGGCTCAGTGGAGCATGCCTGTAAATACCAGTACTTGGGAGGCTGAGACAGGAGGGTCAAAAGTTGGAGACTAGCCTCTGCAACTTAGGGAGACCCTGTTTCAAAACAAAAACTAAGCTGGGCGTGGTGGCACACACCTGTAATCCCAGTACAGGAGGATCACAGGTTCGAGGCCAGCCTCAGCAAGTAGTGAGACTCTCATCAATCTAGGGAGACCCCAGTTTCAAAATAAAAATAAAATAGGGCTGGGGGTGTAGCTCGGAGGTAGAATGCCCCTGGGTTCAATCCTCAGTACCACACACACACACACAACAAACAAACAAACAAAACAAACAAACAAACAAATAAGAACTAAAAAAAAGGGCTGGGGAGCCAGGTGTAGTGCCACATGCCTGAAATCCCAGTACCTAGGAGTCTGAGATAGGAGGATCACAGGTTTGAGGCCAATCTCAGCAACTTAGGGAGACCCTGTTTCAAAATAGAACAGGACTGGGGATATAGGGGTGTGGCTCACTGGTAGAGCCCCCCTGGGTTCAGCCCCCAGTAACACATACTCGCACACACACTCACACGTGCACACACACACACTCTCGCTCTCTCTCTCTCTCACACACACACACACACACACACACACACACACACTGCATATTTTTGGCCACAGGCTTTGGAGTCATGATGCATTGGAATTTCGTGTCTGGGTCTCTCGCGGTGACATCTGTATGTCCTTGGGCAGGTGGCCCCACACTCCTGGGTCCCTCATGTGTGGAGTGGCGATGGGAATGGTCCTTCCCCTGTGGGCTGCGGAGCGCGGTCAGTTCACACGCTGCCCGGGACGCGGAGGGCGTGGGAACGAGGCCTTTATGATTACAGCCATCAGCAGGATGGTTTTCAAATCAGATTGGGTATTTCTGGAAGAGGCTGGATTTCCATTCGGTTAACCTGCTCCGCTCTGACATGGCACTTGTAGTCTCTATCTAGCCCCGACTATTGTCGACATAGGACTCTTGTGGTACTGGATACTTAGGTCTTGCTGCCTGGGCCGGCCACACAGAAAGTTCTGGAAACCACACCATGGGCCCTTGCGTGAACATCCATGCTCTTGCTTCAGAAATGGATCCTCTCTCTCTTTTTTATTTTTGTTTATTTATTTTTTGTGGTACTAGGGATGGAACCCAGGGGCATTCTACCTCTGGGCTACACCCCCAGCCCTATTTTTATTCTTTATTTGGAAACAGGGTCTCACTAAGTTGTGGAGGGCCTCACTAAGTAGCTGAGGCTGGCCGCGAACCCAGATCCTCCCATCAGCCTCCCAGAGTACCCGGATTCCAGGAGTGCGCCACCATCTGGCAAGAGATGGAACTGCTCCTGATGTCAACACCCCTTCCTGTAGTTCCTTTCCTGGCCGGGTATTTTCAGAACTTCATCTTTCCCCCAGGGAGTGGGGTGGGGTACCCCTGCCTCGTGGGGGACTGTTTTCATCCTACTGGGTCTTCACGGCTGGCCCCACAGGCAGGGAGAAGCTGCCCCAATTCACAGATGAAAAGACTGAGGTTCAGAGAAGAGTCCTGACAGCTCGGCTTGGCTTCAGCGCCTGCCCGGTCTACACTGGGCGGAGGGCGAGGTCCACGGGTGTCTGGGTTTCCCCAGAGCTCACGTCATTGGGGGGAGAGGTTGGGTTTCACTTTGCGGGTCCCCTGCCCTGCACCCCTCCCTGGGCGTGTGCCCTGAGGTGGCCGGTATAAGGATGACTTGCTGAGGCTTGGCCCACGCCCTTGGCGAATCCAGCAGTCCCCGGTGTCGCCAGAGCCTTTATTTCTCAGGAAGTGGCGTGACGTCTCCCCGTGACTTGACACCCAAATATAATAATGAGAGTGACTGTTCGCCCCGTGTGTGCTGTGCCGAGCACTCTGCTCAGTATTTTCCCGAACATTATCTCATTTAATTCTCAAAATGTGCCTGCTGGCCGAGGAGCCCAGCTGGAGGGATGAGGCCGCCCGGGAGGCAGGTGGCCACTCCCACCCGGAAGCCCTGCAGTGCAGGGGGACCTCACTGCCTGACAACGATGCAGGCCACTCTGGGAGCTCCCTGAGGGGAGGAGATCCTGACCCCCGGTCCTCAGAGATGTCCCAGAGACATCCCTGGCTTGGAGTGGCAGTGCTGGGGACAAAAGGAGTTGGCCTGGATTTAAGCGAGGCTGTCCCCCACTCCCACTTGCTGTGTGACCTGAGGTTAGCAGCATTTCTTCTCTGAGCCTCCCTTCTCTACTTTGGCAAACGGGGCTAAATCTCCCTGCCTCCCCTTTTTTTTGGTACTCAGGATTGAACCCAGGTTATTCTACCTTTGACCTATGCCCTCAGCCCTTTTTATTTATTTATTTATTTATTTATTTATTTGGAAACAGGGTCTTGGTAAGTTGCTGAGGGTCTCGCTAAGTTGCTGAGGCTGGTCTCGAACCTGCGATCCTCCTGTCTCAGCCTCCCAAGTACTGGGATTAGCCACCACACCCAGCACTTTCCCCCCTTTAAAACTCTGATTGTGCTGAAATGTATGCCAGGCCAGGCCTTGGGACTGTTTCAGAATCCTTGATGGCAAGCTGGGCGTGGTGGCGCACGCTTGTAATCCCAGTACTTGGGAGGCTGAGACTGGAGGATCCGGGTTCGCAGCCAGCCTCAGCTACTTAGTGAGGCCCTCTGCAACTTAGTGAGACCCTGTTTCAAAATAAAGAGTAAGCCGGGCGTGGTGGCGCATGCTTGTAATCCCAGTACTTTGGGAGGCGGAGACCGGAGGATCCTGGTTCGCGGTCAGCCTCAGCTCTCTCTCTCTCCCTGTCTCTCTTTCTACTTAGTGAGGCCCTCCGCAACTTCGTGAGACCCAGTTTCAAAATAAAGTATAAAAAAAATAGGGCCGGGGGAGTAGCGCGGAGGTAGAACGCCCCTGCGTTCAATCCCCGGTACCGCAAAAAAAAAAAAGATTAAAAATAGGGCTGGGGTTGTAGCGTGGAGGTAGAACGCCCCTGGGTTCAATCCCCAACACCCCCCCAAAAAAAGAATCCTTGATGGCAGAGGGTTCTCTGGGTTCTGCCAATTTTATAGGTGGAGAAACTGAGGCTGACAGAGCTAACACCCACCCTTGAGTAACCTGAGCGACCTGAGACCTTCTCTCCCCTCTGACCTCCGCTGCTGAACCTGGGCTGCTCAGCCTTGTTCTTGCCACCAACCGGCTGGAAGACAGACCCCTGGATTTGAGCCCTGGCTCTACAAAAAAGGAAAAAGAAAGATCCCATTGTCTGAGCCCTTGGGGCTGGGGGCTCGTGCAGGGCAAGGTTGAAGCCAGGGCCCTGCGAAAGTGCTCAGGATAGTGGGCCTGTTCGTCGTCGTCGTCGTCGTCCTCCTCCTCCTGCTCTTCCTCCTCCTCCTCCTCCTCCTCCCCCTGGTCCTCCTCCTCCTCTTTGCACTGGGGGTTGAACCCAGGGGCATTCTATCTCTGAGCTACACCCCAGCCCTTTTATTTTTTATTTTGAAATAGGGCCTCACTAAGTTGCTAAGACTGGCCTCAAACCTGCGATCCTCCCGTCTCCATCGTGTATGTGTGTGTGTGTGTGTGTGTGTGTGTGTGTGTGTGTGTGTGTGTATTTTTCAGTACTGGGGATTGAACCCAAGGGCATTCTAACCCTGAGCTACCCCCCAGCCCTTTTTATGTTTTATTTTGAAACAGGGTCTCAGTAAGTTGCTGAGGCTGGGCTCCTCCTGTCTCAGCCTGCGATCCTCTTGTCTCAGCCTCCCAAGCACTGGGATTCCAGGGTGCACTGCCGCACCCGCCTCTGGTGGGACACCTCATAAAAGCGGGATCGTACTCTATGCGGCCCTTCGTGCCTGGCATCTTCCACTCGGCCTTGATTTCAAGGTTCGCCCATGTCAGAACATCCTTCCTTTTCATGGCTGGATAGTATTCCACTGTCTGGACAGTCACATGGCTTTTGTCCATTCATCAGTTGATGGACACAGGGACTGTCTCCACCTTGGGCACTAATGCTGCCGTGAATGTTGGGCCGGGGTTCTGTTGGAACCCCTGTTCCCGATCTCCTGCTGTACACAGGAGTGGAATGGCGGGGCAGGCGGTACCTGTTCTCCGTTGAGCATGTCGCCTGGGGAAGCGTTCTCTAGTTCTGAGTGTGTCCTCTCGCCCCTCCAGCCTCCGCCTCGCCCCTCAGCTCCTGCTGCCCCAGCCCTCTTCGCGGGGCCCCCGGGTTCCTCCAACCTCTCCTCTTGGCCTTCGCCCCCTCGATGCCGGCAGAAACGTCCAGAACCAGGTCAGGGTGGTCTGCAGCGTGGCCTGCGTCTGTGCTGCTCGCTGACCTCTCTCCTGGGGTCAGATCGGGGCTCCCAGCTTCCCCGGCCCTGCCACCCGCCCTGGGAGCTGAGACGCTCACGGTCACCCTCGGGGACCTGCCGCAGCGCTCTCCTTGGCCTCGTGGGAACGGCGAGTTGCCGCAGAGGCGCCCAGGGTGCTGTGTGTGTGGGGTTCCTGCAGCCCTGGCATACAGTTGGTGCTAAGTGTGTGCTCACTTGGGGTTGTGGTCACGGGTGTGGCTGCTGGTGCCAGCCCACTGTTCAGGGGCTCCCCAGGCACGCACGGGCTAGCTGCTTTAAGGGGATGCCCAGGTGGGCAGATGGCAGATGGACAGATGTCGCCAGGGCCCTCCTCCCGCGCCCCGCCCCTGGCTGCAGCTGCTGAGGCAGGAAGTGGGGGGCGCAGGCCCAGCTGATGCTCACCCCCTAATCAGCCCGTCAGCACTAGGGAGGGCAGCAGCCCCCAGGGCTATGCCCACTGTCTGGATTTGGAGGGACTCCAAGCCAGCAGCCCTCTCAGGAGCAGAGTCGGGGCTGGGTGCGGGCCGCCCCACCTGAAGTCCCCAGTGTTGGAGAGCCACCTCCCCGGCCTCGGTTTCCTCGTCGGTAAGATTATAATGGCCAGCGCGTAGGGCTCAGCTCAGGCTTCAGCGACACTCTGGTTACAGTATTTGGGGACGCGATCGCCGTACAGTAAGCGCTCAACAGACACAAGCTCTCGCTGCTGATGACTGCCGCGGAGTCCCTGCCCTGCGCCCACCCTGCGCGGGTGACGCGAAGGAGCCGGGCCTCGACTCGCGCTCAACTCGCAGGGGGAGGGCGAAGTCAGGGACTGCCTAGTTTGGTCAGGCGGTGGCAGAGAAGTCCTGGCACCGGGCTTCCTGGGAAAGAGTCTAGTCTGGGCACAGGCCTGGTAGGTCCTGGGAGTTGTGTGTTGCCAGAGGGTAAGCCATCAGAAAATAGACATTCCTTTTCTTTCCAGAAACTTTATTTTTATATTTATTTATTTATTTATTTTCAGTACTAAGGATTGAACCCAGGGGCGATCTACCTCCAAGCCCCACCCCCCCAGCTCTATTTTATTTTTTGTTTTGAAACAGGGTGTTGCTAGGTTGCTGAGAGTCTCGCTAGGTTGCCAAGGCTGGTCTCGAACCTCCCATCCTCCTAACTCAGCCTCCCAAGTACTGGGATGATAGGCATGCACCACTACACTTGGCTTTTAGCAACTCTTGATTGGCCTCTCTGGGGTGACAGGTAAGGGTGTGTGGAAGTGTGGGAGGACCCCTGGGGCTGGTGAGCCTGGGCACAGACCACAGCCACACGGTGTAGTCAGCGCTGGACAGCCGGGCTACTTCCTGCTGTTCCCCGTGTCCTGGCATGGTGACCATTGGGGCAATGATGATAATCTCTCTGTATGCCGGCCACAGCTCTAAGCTCTTGATGAGCTCACGGACCCTCCCAGCAATCATGACTGCTTGCCTCATGTGACAGAAGGGGAAACTGAGGCTGGAGACGACCTGCCCAAGGCCCTGCCGTGACAAGCCGCAGACCTCAGGCAGAGCCGCGCCCTGGCCCGGGAGAGGGGAAGGGCCTTTGGGTTTAGAGGAGGCGAGGGGTGTCCGGAGCCTCTCCACTGTGGACGGGGCCGCTTCCTGAGTGTGGCCTGCTGGGCCCCTGGGCCTGTGTTGCCAGCTTGGCGTGGCGGCTACTCTGGGCCCCTGGGGGTGGCCAGGGCTGCTCGGAGTGGAAACACGGGTGAGGAGCTTGATAAGCCGGAGCTGGGGCCTTGCAGATCTGGGCTCTTTTGTCTCCCTGGAGCCTTGTGAGAACTCCTCAGCTCACAGGTAGGGAAACTGAGGCTCGGCGAGGGGCAGACGGCTACCTGATATTGCACAGCCAGGAGATCACCCAGCGGGCCCCCCGCGGAGCCTGTGCAGAGCCTGCGCAGAGCTGTCCCCGGATCCCTCGGGCCTGCAGCCTGCATGCCGATGCTTGAAGGCTCTGGCCTGGGGTCACAGTTCAGGGAGGTCACCCAGGGCCCGGACGGGAGCACATTGTCCATTAAGGTCTTGGCTGTGTGACCCCGGGCAAGTCTCTAGTTCTCTGAGTCTCAGTTTCCTCATTCGTAGAACGGGGATCCTAATGCTCCCCACCCCACAGGGTCACTCCGGGGTTAAATCAGGGAGGCCGAGGCTCCAAAGCCACCCGCCTGGGTTGGTGGCTGTGCTTCCGACAGGCTGTGTGGCTTTGGGTGAGCCTCACGACCTCTCTGAGTGTCAGTTTCTCATCGTGCCTCAGCTGAGGAAAGTCCCTGCAACTGTGACCAAAGTTCCTGCCACCCCAAAGAACACAGGAAACCTGAGCTTCTCCAGCCCGAGCGAGGAGTCCAGGGCCCAGCCAGCCACCGCCAGAGTGGGGGCTGCGGCTCGGCTGCCTGCGGGAGCGGCTCGCCGCGGCTCCTCCCTGAGCGCTCTCTTCTGATGAAATATAAATAGCACGCATGTTTTCCAGCACGGGGAGGCAAACGTCTGCGGGTCGGGCCTCCCTCCCCGCCCTCCCCGCCCGCCCGCCAGAGACGACCGAGGCCCAGGAGCTGGCAGTGGGGATGAGAGGGAGATGAGCGCTCGTGAATTAATCATTGCGGGAGCCATCGGAGCTAGTGCACTGGCCGCAGCCCCGTGCACAATGAGTGTGTTAATTGTCCAGAGAGGGTGACTTTCGTGTGGGTGTGGCCCAGCGTCCTGGGGGTTGCAGAGTGCCTGGTGATTCTGTGAGTGCCTCCCCCCAGGGGACTCCCCCACTGCTGGTTGTCCCTTGAGCAAGGGGACCCCAGGCCTGGAGCTCCACCTGGCCAGTTGGACGTGGGGCTTGGACTCATACCCGCTCCCTGCAGGCTGGGGGTCAGGGACTGTGCACAGAGCTGGGCTCAGCCTCCCCCACGCCCTGATCTTTTTCCATCCAGCTCTTTGTGCTCAGTGGTTGGCTTTTTTTTTTTTTTTTGCTTTTGAACCAAGGCTGTCCCAGACTAGCCTGCTCCCGCCCCGTTGCCAAGGCGACCAGACCGTCTCCGCCACCCCGCGGCCACGGCCAGGGTTGGGTGAGGGACCGGGAGGTGTGCGCCTGCCTGTATACAAGAACAGATACATGGAGACCCTGCCCCAGGAGTGCAGGTCCTCCACACGAGCGTGCACAGAGCTGTAGTGCGTGTGCAAGCAGGCGGCTGTCCATGTACTGGCGCAGGGTTGCACGCACAGACACCGGCACCTCTTGGCCCACGGCTTCCTTATCAGACCACGTGCACGGCGCCTCTCTGGTCACCCGGGCACCTGCTGTGGGAGGGAGTGTGCCTGCCCCGCAGCCCTGGCAGCCGGCGGAGCCTGACCCTCGGCCACCCCCGGCCCTCTGGGGGTCCTCAAGGCCCAGGACACTGGCATCCGGGTGCCCACAGTGGGAACCGACCTCCACAGTTGGCTGCCATTCTTTCCTGTCTCGTGTCCCCTGTGAGCGCTTCCAGAGGCCACCTCCCTGCATCCACTTCCTGCTCCCACATCCTCCCCTCGAGGGCCATGTCTGGGGAAAGCCTTGAAGAGTGTGCCAAACCAGTCCTGTTTCTGGGGTTTCTTTTTTTTTTCTTTTCTTTTTTATTCCAGTACCGGGGATTGAACCCAGGGGCATTCTACCCCCGAGTCACACCCCCAGCCCTATGTTGTATTCTTTATTTGGAAACAGGGTCTCACGAAGTTGCGGAGGGCCTCACTAAGTAGCTGAGGCTGGCCGCGAACCTGCGATCCTCCTGTCTCAGCCTCCCAAGTACTGGGATGACAAGCATGCGCCACCACGCCCGGCTTGTTTCTGGGGTTTCAACTGGAGACACACCAGGGCCGACAGGGGTCGCTGTTCCTGTGTCTTAGGGACTGGTTGCCCACAAATCCCCCCGGGGGCAGCTGGGGTGCGCTGCATAGGGCATTTAGCAGACTGATGCCGCTAAGCCCCAACAGCTGTGCTGGGGAGGCGGTATGGTTCTGTCCCTTTCTAGAAGGAGAAACTGAGGTATGGAGTAATCATATAAACATGTGTCTTACCTGGTGAGTTAGAGGCTGGAGGCCTGCAGAAAGAATCCGGGGCCCTCACCCCACATCCACCCCTGCCCCGAGGTGCTGGCGGGAGGGTGGAGGGGAGCAGCCTCATTCCCTAGCAATGAGCATCCCCTACCATGCCCCAGCGATTTCCCCTAGGCACTCGGCGGCTGTGCTGCCCTGGGACATTGGAGTCCCTCTCTGAGCTCATTTTTTCCTCTAGGAATGGGAGAGTCCCAGAGGATGTCTGACAGGGTTGTTGATAGTTGTACACAGTAGGTGCAAAATAAATACTCCTTCTTTCTCAAGCCAGACAGAAGAAAGCTTTTGTGTGTGTGTGTGTGTGTGTGTGTGTGTGTGTGTGTGTGTGGTACTGGGGATTGAACCCAGGGCCATTCTACATCTGAGCTACACCTCCAGCCCTATTTTATATTTATTTAGAAACAGGGTCTCACTAGGTTGATGAGAGTCTCACTACTTGCTGAGGCTGTCCTTGAACCTGGATCCTCCTGTCTCAGCCTCCCAAGTGCTGGGATTACAGGCATGTGCCACCACGCCAGGCCAGAAGAAAGCTTTCTCTGGATCTTTCTGTGCCTGCCATCCAGCTCTGGGTGCAGAGACCTGCTGGGGGAACCCCTTCCTCCCAAACTGACCTTGTGCTCCTAGACCAAGGTCAGAGACGAGACGGGAGGCAGCTCAAGGTGGCACAGTGCAGAAGGGCCCCGCCCGCGTCCACAGGCTACTGCAGACAGTGGACCCAGACCCAGCCTGTTTCTGGGGTTTCTACTAGAGACACACCAGGGCCAACAGGGCTCAGAGTCTCTGCAGCCCTGGAAGTCACAGCCCTGCTCCACTGTGGACTTTGTGCCAGGGCTCTGTGGCTCCGGGATGTGGAGTTTCCCTCTCTCAGCCCCAGTTTCCTGCTGCTAATCCCAGTACTAGGGAGGCTGAGACCCGAGGATCGCAGGTTTCAGGCCAGCCTCAGCAATTTAGGAAGACTCTCAGCAACCTAGCAAGACCCTGTTTCAAAACAAAAAAATAAAAAATAAAAAGGGTTGAGGGTATATCTTGGAGGCATGTGCCACTGTGCCTGGCTAGGAATCTGTTTGTTTGTTTATTTATTTATCTATTTATTTTGTGGTTCTAAGGATTGAACCCAGGGACATTTTATCTCAGAGCTACACCCTCAGCCTCCTTTATTTATTTATTTATTTATTTATGTATTTTTTTCGGTACCGGGGATTGAACCCAGGGGCATTCTACCTCCGCGCTACACCCCCAGCCCTATTTTTTATACCTTATTTTGAAACCGGGTCTCATGAAGTTGCAGAAGGCCTCACTAAGTAGAGAGAGAGAGAGAGAGAGAGAGAGAGAGAGAGCTGAGACTAGCCGCGAACCCGGATCCTCCGGTCTCCGCCTCCCAAAGTACTGGGATTACAAGCGTGCGCCACCACGCCCGGCTTCCCAGCCTCCTTTAAAAATTTTTTTTTATCAGTACTAGGGATTCAACCCAGGGGCGTTCTACTTCCAAGCTACATCCCCAAGCCCTAATTTTTATTCTTTATTTTGAAACAGGGTCTCACTAAGTTGCAGAGGCCTCACTAAGTAGCTGAGGCTGGCCGTGAACCCAAATCCTCCAGTCTCCGCCTCCCAAGTACTGGGATAACAAGCATGCGCCACCACGCCTGGATTCTTTTTCGAATTTTGAAACAGGGTCTCCCCAAGTTGCCGAGGGTCTCGCTGAGTTGCGGAGCTGACCTGGAACCTGCAATCCTCCTGTCTTAGCCTCTCAAGTGCTGGGCTTCCAGGCACACACCACCGCGCCGGGCTTTAGAACCACATTTTTGCATGCATGAGCGAGCCCTCTTGGGACTACAAAGGAAGCCGGAGATGTTGTGCTACTTATCAAAGCCGTATCTCCAGATGTGTGATAGAGTAGTTAGCATGCGCTTGCCTGATGAACCAACCCGCCGCACCGGGCGGCGGCGGAGGCTCTGGGAGCAGGTGCGTTCAGGGCGGGCGGGAGCAGGTGCGGCCCAGCCGCAGCCCGTGCGGTGGAGGGAGCCGCAGCCTCCTTGCTTGCTCACTGCAGAGGGAACCGCGCAGTCTGCAGTCTGCGGTCTGCAGAGAGCTTAGGGAGGCAGAGCAGCGCGTTTCCCCCATCGAGTTCACAGACTGACTTAGCGACCCTCAGGCTCCGTGAGGTGGGCAGGGGACCTCTAAGGGGCCAGCGGTGCCTCCTCTCTGTTCCCCAAGGGATCTTGGAAATTGTCTTTTTTTCTTTTTGCTGGGGATTGATCCCAGGGACGTTCTACTTCCAAGCTCCACCCCCAGCCCTTTTTATTTTGAAACAGGGTCTCACTAAATCGCTGAGGGTCTTCCTAAGTTGCCGAGGCTAGCTTTGAACCTGTGATCCTCCTGTCTCAGCCTCCCAAGGACTGAGATGACAGGCGCACACCGCCACGCCCAGCCAGTAGTGTCCTTTGATTCCCTTCGTCGGTCGCCAGATCTGTCAAAGAACAAAATTACAGTAATTTAAAGATCTCGCTCGGCTTTGTTTTTGAGTCTAGAATTGGGCGACACTTCATTCCATAAAATAGAGTAATTTTGCGGCGAGCGGAGCATGGGGGCTGGTTTGAGAGGCAGAGGAGGACCGGAGGAGGTAGAAACAAACAAGAAACCACGCGGGGCGCTTGAGAGGGGCTGTCCTTGTACGAGGGGACAGGGAGACAGGACAGTTGAAAGAACTGATTGGTTAATGTCAGTCACTTCAGGTTAGACCTTTGGGGGAGGCGTACTGGGGACTTAATTTATTTATTTATTACTCCATTTTATTTATTTATTTATTTATTTATTTATTTACTCATCCATTCGTTCATTCATTGGTACTAGGAACTGAACCCAAGGGTCGTTCTACCTCCGAGCTATGCCTCAGCCCTTTTTATTTTTTTTCTTTTGAGACAGGAACTCGCTAAGTTGCTGAGGCTGGCCTCAAAGCTGCGATCCTCCTGTCTCAGCCTCCCACATGTTGGGATTCCTGGCGGGCACCGCCAGGCTTCAGGTTATACTTCCTGTGGGGGCTTCAGGCCGCGGGGACGTCACTGTCATGCTGATGGGAACTGGGTGGTGTGGGAAGTGTGGCTGTTCTCTCCCTCTTTTTCTGGTTTCTTGGAAGGTCAGATAAAGCTCTTACTTTCAGCTGGGTGATGTGGAACTTTAGCAGGAGTGACGCCATTTTGATTCCCAGCCGGTCTGTGAGGCGTCAGGCAGGGGCTTGGTCTGAAACGCTGGCCTGGTTTTTGGCCCCTGATTCCATTCTTGAACCTTCCTGGAGCACGCTCAGTGGAGGGGCCTCAGTTTCCTGGCCTCGTGGGTGAAATGCCCAATCAACCCAGGCCTTGCGGGGTCCAGCAGGTTCCCAGGGGCGGAGGACCCCTGCCACCCCTGGGCTTGGCCTGGAGCCCTCCTGCTGGCCTGGCAGAGGGCCCTGACATTTCCCGCCCTGGGCTGAGGATGGCATCTCCCCTCCCCAACTGTGGGCAGATAAGAAGAGAGGGAGGTGGGGCTGCCCGGGCCACGGCCTTGTCCTGTGACAAGATGAACAGGACCCTGAGGGGCCTCTCCCTTGACAGATGGTAAAACTGAGGCCAGAGGGGTGACAGAGTAGATCCTGTGGCAAGGAGGTGTCTTGGGATGGCTGTGGCCCTGCCTGTCACCTTTAACGCAGGCCTCGTGGGCACTTTCAGGGCACAGGGGCAGAATCCTGGTTTCTAATCCCTTCCTTTTTTTTTTTTTTTTTTTTGCGGTACCGGGGATTGAACCCAGGGGTGTTCTACCTCCACACTACACCCCCGGCCCTATTTTTTATACTTTATTTTGAAACTGGGTCTCACGAAGATGCGGAGGGCCTCACTAAGTAGAGAGAAAGAGAGAGAGAGAGAGAGAGAGAGGGAGCTGAGGCTGGCCGCGAACCTGGATCCTCCGGTCTCCGCCTCCCAAAGTACTGGGATTACAAGCGTGCGCCACCACGCCCGGCTCCTAATCCCTTCCTTTGCCTCCTCCAGGAACCTGGCCCCGTCCTCACCTCAGAGGTCCCGTGGCCTGGCGGGGGAGGTCCGGAGTGATAGGTAATTTCTCCCAGCATGGTCTGGTACAGGGCAGAGGAAAACACAAGAGGCTGGGGAATTGGAAATGGGTTTTGAAGGATGCATAGGAGTTTGAGGGAGAATGAGGATAAAGGGCCTGGGCATGTGGCAAGGGAAGAGTGGGGAAGACCTGCTGGGACACTGTCACTGGTCATGGACTGCTGTCTTTGCCCCCTCCCCTGTCCATCACCTCGGGCTCTCTGAGCACAGGGAGCCATGGCTGGTCTCAGTACTCGGTTCTCACAGTCTCTCTCTCCTCATTGAGGTGGCATGGCAGGTCAGCGGCCTCCTCCTCAGAGCTGCCCTCCCCGTCTCCGGGGTCACTCTGCTTCTATCCTTCCCGGCCTGTTCTGTCCTGCACTAGTGTCAGTCGGGCCTGATATTTGCAGGGCAAAGTCTCGGTGTGCGGGCGAGGCCGGGGCAGCGGGCAGGACTCGGCCCTGCCTGGGCGGTGCTTTCCATCGGAGCCAGGAAGGGACCCGGGGTGTGGCCACAGCCTGTGGGAGCAGCCTGTTCTTCCTGGATGCCTCATCTCCACGCTCAGCCTCCCGTGGAGGCCAGGGTGAACCCCAGGGACCCCAGAGATCAGCCAGGCCCTCCCAGGCAGTGTTCTGTTGCTGAATAGGAGGCTGGCCTTAAAAATAGGGAGAAAAAGCCGGGCGTGGTGGCGAATGCCTGTCATCGTGGTACTTGGGAGGCCGAGATGGGAGAATGGCAGGTTTGAGGCCAGCCTCAGCAACTCAGCAAGACTTGATTTCAAAATAAAAAAGTAAAAAGGGCCGGGGTGTAGCTTGGGTAGAACACTCCTGGGTTCAATCCCCAGTACCCCCAAAAAAGCGGGGAGAAGGGAGCAAGAAAAGCAGATGCTGCTGCTGTGTTCTGCCCACAGAGAGGGGTCAGCTCCTGGGGACCCGGATGCTGCAGGCCTCATGTGGGCCCAGCCCGCCGGGGAGGAAATGCAGCGCCGAGCTGGGCCCCTCTGCGGGGAGCGAGGCGGGACACCGGGGTGCTGGCCTGGCTCTGTGCTCGCAGCCTGGAGGCCTGGGGCCTGCTTCTCTCTGTGCCCGTTTCTCCTGTCACGGCTGCTGGGGCCGCCCCTCGTGAACATTCTCTGATGCAATGAACGAGCAGCAGCCCGCACTCAGTTCCGGGGGCCCCGGGAACATGCTGGGGTGCTCAGGAGCAGAGAGGAGCCCGGGAGCCCCGGAGGTCTTTAGGGAGAAGGTGTCCTTTGAGCTGAGAGGACACTGCAAGTTCCGAAAGGCATAGGAAGGTGTTCGTGGGCTTGGTCACACCGAGGCCCTGAGGTGTGCGTGCTCCTGGGACGTCGAGGCCCCCGTGATCCTCCGTGAGGAGCCCCGCGCTAGTCTCTGCTTATTCTTGCTATCTTCCTTTTCTTGTTGATTTATAACTCCTCTTTATATAGTGAGTGTGTGGATCCTTTTTATTTTTATTTATTTTTATTTTTATTCATTTATTTATTTTTTGTGGTACTGGGGATTGAACTCAGGGGCATTCTACCTCCAAACTACACCCCCAGCCCTATTTTATTTTTATTTTGGAACAGGGTCTCGGTAAGTAGCTGAGGTTGTCCTCGAACCTGCGATCCTCCTGTCCCAGCCTCCCAAGTACTGGGATCACAAGTGTGCACCACCACACCTGGCTGTGGATCCCTTTTATAATAATTATTTATCATTTACATTTTTTTTGGTACTGAGGATTGAACCCAGGGGCATCCTACCTCCAAGCTACATGCCCACCCTTTTCATTAATTAATTAATTAATTCATTCATTCATTTTTGTGATACTGGGGATTGAACCTAAGGGTGTTCTACCTCTGAGCTACACCTCCAGCCCTATTTTGTTTTTTATTTTGAAACAGGGTCTCACTAAGTTGTTGAGGCTGACCTCCAACCTGCAATCCTCCTGTCTCAGCCTCCCAAGTACTGGGATTACCAGAGTGTACCATCGTGCCCGGCTCCCCATAAATATTTTTATGTTGGCAAACTTTCCAGACTCTTCTTTGTGGGTCTTTCTTTGTGTATGTCTGAGACTAAAATTAAGTTGAAGCTTGAAAAACAACAGCTGTAAGAAGAACAGATACAGCCGGGCGTGGTGGTGCACACTTGTAATCCCAGTACTTGGGAGGCTGAGACCGGAGGATCCGGGTTTGCAGCCAGCCTCAGCTACTTAGTGAGGCCCTCTGCAACTTAGTGAGACCCTGTTTCAAAATAAAGAATAAAAAATAGAGCTGGGGGTGTAGGTCGGAGGTAGAATGGCCCTGGGTTCAATCCCCAGCACCACATACACACAAAAAAATAGAAGCTGTGACACCTTTGCCCGCTGGGGTCTCCCCTGGGGTTCCTTCCACCACGCCCATCTGCTTCTTCCCTAAAGGGGCCTGTGAGCTCTCTGTGGGGTGAGGCAGGGGCTCAGAGATGTGGCAGGGGTGGGTGGGGACTGGAAGTTTCCTGCTGGCAGCCCCGATGCCCTGGCTAACTCATCGAAACCCTATCGCCACCCCATGAGACAGGACCGCTCTAAGATCCCCGTCTACAGGTGATAAAACGGGAACTCAGAATGGTGGTGTGACCTGTCCCAGGCCACATGGGAAGGAGCAGAGACAAGATTTGAATGCAGGCCACTCTATTTATTTATTTTTGTGGTACTGGGGATTGAACCCAGGGGCATTCTACCTCTGAGCTCCACCCCCCGCCCTATTTTTTATTCTTTATTTTGAAACAGGGTCTCGCTAAGTTGTGGAGGGCCTCACTAAGTAGCTGAGGCTGGCCGCGAACCCGGATCCTCCGGTCTCAGCCTCCCAAGTACTGGGATTGGGAGGCTCGGCTTGCTCTTTCATCTGTCAATGTGAGGGCTGGGCTCCAGCGCCTGCGTACATTAGGAGCTCCGGACATGCACCTTCCCGGTTACTACGATAACAATGTTCCTCTACACCCCCACCCCAGAGCCCCAGCCCCAAATCCCTTAGGATGTGCTGGCCACTGTGGGACCCTGGTTTGCACACAGGGGCGGGGACAGCCTCCCCAGGCCCAGCACGCCCACCCGCAGCACTCCGAGGGCCTTCATGAAACCCCAGAGCTGGTCTTGGCTCTTCCTGGCTGCGCTGGATCTCAGGCCGGGCGCTCCTGGGCTCCTGCACCCTTCGGGAAGCCTGACTGCCCCCCTCCCCATCGGCTAGACACCTCCCCCGGCTCCTGAGAGCCAGCCGCGCTGCGATTGCTGATTTCCTCGCCGTCTGCCTGCCAGGCGGGGTGCCCCGTGCAGGCAGGTGCCTGCTGGCTCCTCTTCAAGTCTCTGGTGCCCAGCGCAGGCTGAGCCTGGCACTGAGTGGGCCCTCAGGAAAGGTGGAATGCAAGAGGTGGCCCAGAGAGGGACGGATACCTGTCCCAAGCCACACAGCAAGTTGGAACAGAACTTGGAGCCCCACGAAGCCCCCAAGACCCTCTAGGTGTCTCCTGTTCCTGGCACTCCACAAAGCCCAGCGCTGTGGCCAGTCTGCACTGGACATCCTAGTCGAGGGAGCCAAGGGGCCTCTGTCCTCCGCTGCCCCCAGGGGCCTGGGGCCAAGGACACCCTGTCTCCCTCCTGCCCCCGCCCTCTGCAGAGGATGTTCTCAAGATAAAAATACCACCTGGAACATTCCCCACGTCTGGTGTGACTGTCGTCCACCCCCCACCCCGGGAGCCCCAAACCTTTTGCCCCCGCCTCACCTTAGGGCTCGCGGGTTGATGCCCACCTCTCTTGGCCACTGTGCAGCCTGTCTGTGAGGTCCGTGTGTCCAGCCCCTGTCCCCAGGCCGCATAACGTGAGGTTCATGCACGCTTCCTGCAGCCAGTACTTGCTGAGCACAGTCTGTGTGCCGGCTATGTCCTGGACACTGAGAGCCAGGCCGCCTGTCCCTGCCCAGGAGGCCATCGAGCGTCTTCTTCTTTTTTTTTTTGCGGTACTGGGGATTGAACGCAGGGGTGTTCTACCTGCGAGCTACACCCCCAGTCCTATTTTTTATACTTTATTTTGAAACCAGGTCTCACGAAGTTGCAGAAGGCCTCACTAAGTAGAGAGAGAGTGAGAGATAGGGAGAGAGAGAGAGACAGGGAGAGAGAGAGACAGACAGAGAGAGAGAGCGCGTGAGCTGAGGCTGGCCGCGAACTCGGATCCTCCAGTCTCCACCTCCCAAAGTACTGGGATTACCAGCGTGCGCCACCACGCCGGGCAATCGAGCGTCTTCTGAGAGAGGGTCAGGCACACGCCAGCTCCGCATCCATCTGGGTACCTCTGTTTCTGCTCTCAGCTGCACAAGTGGAGTGTCACATCCGGAAACCCTTCCCGGGAGGAGGACCTGCACTTACTGTGCACCTGCTGTATACTCAGCACCAGAAGCCTGACTCAGTGTCCCTCTGTGAGAGCCTCCCGACATGCAGGGGGTCCTCCCAGTTGTTTGTTGGTACAGGGGATCGAACCTAGGAGCGTTCTAACCTCTGAGCTACAACCCCCAACCCTATTTTATTTTTGAAACCGTCTCCCTAAGTTTCAGAGGGCCTTGCTAAGTTTCTAAGGCTGACCTCGAATCTGCGATCCTCCTGTCTCAACCTCCCAAGTACTGGGATTACAGGTGTGTGCCACCATGCCTGGCAAGTCCCCCCCGTTTTGCAGCCGGGGAGTCAGAGGCCCAGGCAAGGGCCTGGGGGAGTTGGAGGTGACCAGGCCCCTCCGGGAGGGCTGTGGTGGTT
Source organism: Glis glis (assembly GCA_004027185.1). Taxonomy (NCBI): domain Eukaryota; kingdom Metazoa; phylum Chordata; class Mammalia; order Rodentia; family Gliridae; genus Glis; species Glis glis. The sequence continues at coordinate 23,344 of PVJS01020234.1, forward strand.
GGGGACTGTAGCTGCCTTCAGAGCCTGTGCCAGGTCTTGGCCCTGGCCCTGTGCCCAGCCTGTCACCACCTCCGATTTCATGGCCACATCCGCCGGGAGGCCAGGCAGGTGTCAGCCCCAGGGAGGAGGAAGCGGTGCCTCAGGAAGGGGCGGTGCTCCGCCCGGTCCCCTGGCGTGGTTTCGGCTTTGGCACACGGAGGCTTGGGGTCAGGCCCGCCTGGGCCCTCTGTCCCGCGGAAGTGTTGCCCCCAGATCCAGCCTTCCCCCATCTGGGGTGGCGACAGTGACCCGGGAAAGCATTCAGTGGGCTTGGAAGGGCTAGCTCACGTCGGCGTGGCTGCGGCCACTGCAGCACGGGAGGAGGACCCGTGGCAGGTTCTCCAGAGACCTGGGCGCTGCTCACTGGCTCTGCGACCTTGGTCAAGTCACTTGCCCGCTCGGTTTCCCTCTTTAGAGTGGAGCTAATTACAGGCAAGAACAAATTAGGGCTGGAACTGCGGGTCTGGGAGAAGCCCTTACCAGGATCAGGAATGAGGTCGAGAGAGCACAGGGCGGAACAGGAAGTGGGCAGGACAGGCTGTCCACACCTCTTATCCCTGCCCTTTCTCCTGAACCTTCTATGGCTCCCCATTGCCCTGTGGCAACATCCATCACCCACTGCACGGAGTTCCAGCTCCAGGTGACCAGAGGCAAGTGACTTAGTCTCTTTCAGCTGCAGTTTCCCCATCAGTTTCAAGAGTGCAAGGGCTGGGAGCCGCTCAGGGAAAGATGAGGAGCAGGGAGGCAGGAGGCCGAGGCCCTGCAGCTCCCGGAGGGTGAAGTACGTCACCTGGAGTCACACGGCTTGGGAGGGGCAGAGCTGGGGTCTGTACCCAGGTCTGTGCACCTCCAAACCTACCACTGCCCCTGCCCCAGAGGCTGATGATGTGGGGGTGACTCACCAACCATTCCCTTAATCCCAGCCAGAAAAGCCAGTGTGACAAACCAGACCTGGCTGTCGCCTTGGGAAGGGCGGGCCCACGGACTCAGTGCCTGGGAGGGGAGGCCAGGAGCATCTCAAGGCAGCTGACCGTGCACACCTACAGAGCCCCTTCCCGCCCGCTCTCTCCGGATCCGCACACACGCTGCAAGGGAAGGCGGGGCTCCTGTGACAGACGACAGGGTTGATTTGGGGGCGATGCAGTGTGGGATGCGTGTGCCCAAGGCAAGTCCCTGATGTTGACCCATCCATAGAGCTATCCACAAGCCTGTTCATTCATCTCTGTATTGTCTACCTCACTCACCCCCACACACCACCTACCCACTCATCCATCCATCCATCCATCCATCCATCCACCCACCCATCTATTCATCCATCCACCCACCTGCACCTCCATCCATCCACCCACTCATCCACCCATCTATTCATCCATCCACCCTTCCATCCACCTATCCATCCATACGTTCACCTATCCATCCATCCACACAAACCATCCACATATCCATCCATCCACTCACTCACCTACCTGTCCATCCAGCCCCCATCACCTATCTATCCATTTACCCATCCATCCTCCATCCACTCGTCCAACCACATATCCATCCATTCACTCACCAACCCATCTGTCCATCTCAATGTTCACCTATCCATCTACCTGTTCATTCACCCATCCATCTACATGTCTATCCATCTATCCCTTCATCCATCCACTTACCCACCCATCCACCTATGTGTCCATCCATCCGTATATTCATCCATCCATCTGTCCATCCATCCACATATCCATCCATCTGTCCATCCATCCACATATCCATCCATCCATCCATCCATCCATCCATCCATCTGTCCATCCATCCACATATCCATCAATCCATCCATCCACATATCCATCCATCCATCCATCCATCCATCCATCCATCCACGTGTTCATCCATCCACTCACCCACTCATCCATCCATCCACATGTTCATCCATCCACCATCCATCCATTCATTCACCCACCCTCCCACCCATCCATCCACCATCCATCCGGCCCACCTCTCCATCCATTCACCCACACATGCACACAGACACCCATCCATCCAGCTGTGCACAGCTGGTCCCAAGGGTGGCACTGGGAAGGCTCAGCAGGTGGTGTCTAGGAGCACAGACTGGGGACTTGAGTTCCTTTGTGCTTTTAGGAGAATTACCGCATTACCTCCTTCTCTAAATAGAACAGAAATAGCTCCAGCCTGCAGATCGCTTCAGGATCTTCTGGGGTTTGTGAGGATTACACAAGACGGTGTGTGTGAAACACCCACCAGCATGTCTGGCACGCATTTGGCACTAATAATCATCAGCTGTTCTTTTCTACAAAGACCCGTCTTGTAGCCAGGCACGGTGGTGCACGCCTGTGATCCCAGTACTTGGGAGGCTGAGACAGGAGGATCGCAGGTTTGAGGTCAGCCTTAGCAACTTAGCGAGACTCTCAGCAACCTAGCAAGACCCTGTTTCAAAATAGCTCGGAGTAGCTCAGAGGTAGTGCCCCCTGGGTTCAATCCCCAGTACCTAAAGTAAATAAATAGAGCCCCATTGTTGGCTTCTGGTTGTTGTATGCACAGCTGAAAGGCTGCAAAGGCGCGGGGCATCAGAGGTGTGGGCTGGAGGCCCCTCCACCTCCCGTGGGGCCTTGGGGGAAGTGAACAGAAAGGAGGTTCGCGTGGAAAGTTCTGACCTGCGAGCCCCTGCGCGCAGTAACCTGGCTTTGCTCTGCTCACCTCAGGATCTTCTGGCGACTGGATCCCCCCCAGCTGGTGCCCGGGAAATGGCAGCTGCTACTGATCTGTCCCCGAAGACAGTGACTTGCCTGCTCAGTACCATTACTTAAAGATATAATTCGAGAGGTAAGACTAAATCATGCACCGGACTGCAGTGCTCATCATCCGGGCACCCCACACTCATTGCCCCCGCCCATTCCTCTACCTGTTCTTCTGCCCATTCGACCACCTATTTGACATCTCATCCACCCAATATCTCCCCAGCAGCTCCAGGCACCCCCGTCCATCTACCTGCGCAGCCCCCACCCACCCGGCCATCTACTCACCCATCCGCTGACCTACCCGTTCCTGCAGCCGCTCACTAACTGATCCACCCGCCCACCCCATCCATTCGTTGCTCATTTCCCCACCCGGTCATCCACACAACCGTCCACTCGCCCTCCACCCACCGAACCCGCCCATCTAGCCAGTCACCCCGTCCATCCACCCGCCCATCTGTCAGCCCAATTTATCCCTCCATCTGCTTGACCACCCACCTGTGCGTATCTCCGCCTCCTCGTTCATGTCTCCGGCTCCTCCTCCCCGTCCGTGGCTCCATTCACTGCTATGCCTCCATCCTTTCCCAGGCGCAGGGAGCATCTCTTGGTGTCTCCTCCGTGCCAGGGGCCTGTAGTAGCCTCTATGGGCCTCCGAGGTGGGTCAGGGATGAGGCCTGGGCCAGATCGACTCTCACGCACAGTGGAAAGTAGCTTATGGTCCTAAGAGGAAAATCCCAGGGCTAGAGAATCCAAAAGGGGTTCCTGGAGGAGGCGAGGGAGGAGAAGGAGCTGGAGGAGGTGCAGGAGGAAGTCTGGGAGAAGAGGAGCCACGTAGTGGGCATCCAGGAGGGGAGGCTGGGGCTCAGGAGCCTCTGCTGAGGACAGGAGGACCAGGAGACGAAGGTTCCAGTGTGAGTGGTTTAGTGGGAAGCAACACTAGATGCTTATACTAGATGGAGTGAGGTGTGAGATGAGGAAGAGAAAGAACTAATAAGGGGCCAGGCAGAATGGCACACGCCTCGAATCCCAGTACTTGGGAGGCTGAGACAGGAGGATCGCAGGTTTGTGGCCAGCCTAGGCAACTTTTTTGAGACTCTCAGCAACTTAGTGAGATCCTGTTTAAAAAAA
>PVJS01020235.1:0-32828 GCA_004027185.1 Glis glis
GCGTTCCATCCCCGGTACCGCAAAAAAAAAAAAAAAAAGAATTCAGAGTTTTATATTTACATAAACGTGAAAAAGATATGAAGTCATCTTTGGTTACTAATGTAATTCATGTATTAAAATATAATCTAGGGGTACCTTGAAGTGACTTTATGGGGAAAGGAATATCAAAGGTAGCTTACTATTTGCTATTCACAATTTATTGAGCCCATAAGGTGGATCACAAGAAAATATACTGAATTAATGACTTTACTACTAGATTCTATATTGGTCAGTACATATGAAAATATTTTTAATATAATGTTAAAATATCTTATTAATAGAAAACACCACTCAGAAAACATTTAATCTTCAGTTTACTCATTCAAATATTAGAATCACATAAAATACATTGGTACATTGGTAATATAAATGCCAAAGGTAAAATAATGAAGCTTCTAGAAGACAATATGGAAATGTCTACCTGATCTTAGACATAAAGAAAAAATTATATTAGGTTAGGTTAAAATTAGGAATTTATTTAATCAAAAGACACCTTCAAGGGAGTGAAGACTTATTTGTGTTGCTACCAGCAGATTGATAGTTACTGCCACCTAGTAGTAGGACTTGAACAGATGTTGGTAGAATAGAAAAGATGTTTAGAGCTTGCATATATAAATATGAAGAACTATAGCAAATTAGTATAAAAAAGAGACAACTGAATAGAAATATTTGAAGAAACGTGTATATGTTTCTCAACAAAAAGTTATTTAACAAAAGAGGATGTCAAAATAGCCAACACCAGGAGATTTAAAATGGCAGAATGGAGAAAGGCAGCACATTTCAGTTGTTCTGTGACTTGGAATAGAACCAGTGGGAATACTGCTTCGTGGCAAGAGAGGAAAAGTAGCCAGGAGCTAGCAGAAGAAAGACAGCCTGAACCTGGCTGAAGAAACTGCACAAGGAGAAGATGTCTGCAAAGAGCTCCACACTTCTCCATGCTTCTCAGCAGACACTGAGGCAGGAGCCATCTTGAGGAGCCCATGCTGGAGCTGGTAGCTGCAGGAATCTGAGAGCTCATGGTAAATCTCGCTACCCTGTTCCACCCAGCGCTTGCCAGGAGGTATAGTATGTCCTGGGCAGATTGTGATTGAAAGAGGAATAGAGAAAATCGTGCTGAGTGGGTTCAGGTCAGAGATACCATGAGTGCAACGTGCTTTTCCTTTGTGTCTGATGGTCTGTGTGACCAGATGAAGAGGGTCTGGGAAGCCAAGCAGTTGGAGGTATTGAAATTTGGGATCTGAGTCTTGGAAGGCCATATTCAAAGGCAGGGGAGTCTGCGGGACTTGAAGAGTTTTCTTCACTAGGGTGTTTGTCGTCCCACTCTGTGAGTGGAGTCCTTGGGAGGCCCTGTGGTCCAGAAGCCCAGCAGAGATTAAGACCTGTTTGGCAGTGTTGATATAATCTCTCTGGAGTAGATACCACCCAACATGTTTCAAAGTTCTGATCAAATCTAGAACCCTGTGGACAGAACTTTCCACTTAGAACTCTGCACCCACCCACACTGGGTGCATCAATATATTCTGTTTGGACAAAACTTCAATAGACAGTATTGTCCATTTCATCCTACCCTGTGCAGGTGAGCAGGGAAGCTGAGACCCATCTCATCCAGTCTTAGTTCCAGGGCACTCCAGTCAACAGCATGGCAAACAATACAAAAGGAGGAAGGGTTAAAAAAAAAACTCAGCTCTTGCTTTCTCCAAGGGGGGGGGGTATAGCCCAAGAAGAAATAAAAAGGACAGTCTGGCACAGGGATTGAATATCCACCCTTGTCCACAGTATTGACCACTGCAACACAGTATTGACCACTGCAATGTAATTATTACATTTTTTCATCAATGATTTTTCTTTTTTGTTTTCTGTTTAATTTTATACATGTTGATTGATTTATATACATTAAACATGCTGGTTTCTTTTTTTTGTGAAACACCAAATCTATATTTACACCTACATATAATAACATAACTTTAGGCTGAAATATATCATAAATAAAACAAGTAATGTCTACTGTTTAACAACTTAAAAGTATTGACAATTAAAGTAAATCAAACTGGAATGAAATAAATACATAAACAAAAATCCAACAAATTGTACCTCTATCATATGTACTGTTGTCTCAAAGGAAAAAACCATATATACAAAACCATACATACTGGTTTCTTTTTAAATTATTGTTTTGTTATCCTTTTATTATTTTGTTTCATTTTTGAGGGTTGGTGGGTCTTTTGTTTGTCTTGCTTTTTGTACTTTTTTTTGTGTCTCTCATCACTTTTTCTATCTCCTCTTCTTCCTCTAATAGCAAAATTCCTTTGTTCTCTCTCTGTCTCTTAATTTTGTTTCTTTTATCTATTTTTCTGCTTTTATGGGCTTCACTTGCTACTTGTCTTCTGCCTTCTCTCTTTTCTCCTTTTGAATATTCTAAACTTTCTTTTTCCTTCCTACTGCATATACCCCATGTTCTCTTTTCTTTTTTTTTTCTTTTTTTGTGGTACTGGGGATCGAACCCAGGGACATTCTACCTCCAAGTCACACCCCCAGTCATTTTTATTCTTTGTTTTGAAACAGGGTCTCCCTAGGTTGATGAAAGTCCCACTACTTGCTGAGGCTGTCCTCAAACCTGTGATCCTCCTGTCTCAGCTTCCCAAGTATAGGGATTACAGGCATGCACTACCACTGCCTGGTTTCTTTTTTTTTTTAATTAGCCATACTTTAGTACTATATAAAAAGGATATAATGATAGGGAAGATTTATGCCCCAAATGTTGGTGCCCCCCACTTACATAAAACAAACACTACCTGACATTAAGACTCAGATAGACTCTAATACAGTAATACCAGGAGACTTCAACACACTTCCATCAACATTACATAATGTTGTATTATGTAATACATTACACAATACAACATATGTATTACATAATACAACTTTCCAGAAAAAAAGATCAGACTCTTCAGACCTAAAGAATACTATAAATCAAATGGACCCAACAACAGCTGAATTCACATTTTTTGTCAGCTCTTTATGGAAGCTTCACCAAAATAGACCATATTCTAGGCCACATAGCACATATTAGCAAATTCAAAAGATGATATAATACCTTGAAATTTTTCAGATAATTATGGACTGAAATTAGAAATCAGCAGAAAGAAGACCCAGAGGAATTATACCAGTATATGGAGATTGAACAATATACTTATGAATGATGACTGGATACTTGGATAATAGAAGAAATAAAGGGAGAAGTTAAAAAATACCTAGAGTCAAATGAAAATGGAGACACAACTTACCAAAATCTCTGAGGCACTGTGAAGGTATTCTAAATAGGAAAGTTCATAGCATTGAGTGCCCACATTAAAAAACCTGAAAGATTCTAAATAAACAACTTAATGATGCAATTCAAGGCCCTACATAAAAGGAAACAAACTAACTCCAAAGCCAGTAAAAGGTAGGAAATAATTAAAATCATGGCAGAAACTAGTGAAATAGAGAATAAAAACAATAGAAAGGATCAATGAAACAAAAAGTTGGTGTATAAAGAAGATAAAAGTTTCAAAATTCCTTAGTCAACCTAACTAAAAGGCAGAAATGGGCCAAATTAATAAAATGAAGAGATAAAAAGGGAGATAGTGCCACAAACAGTGCAGAAATCTAAAGGATTTTATTTGGAAAATTTATATTCCAATAGATAATAAAGCCTAGAAGAAATCGACAAATTTCTATATACATACAACCTAGCTAAATTGAACCAAGATGATATAGAAAACTTAAACAGACCAACAACAACAATAACAGAAAGAGATTAAAGAAGTAATAAAAAGTCTTCCAGCAAAGAAAAGCCCAGGACCAGATGATTCCAAGCTAAATTCTACAAGACCTTTAAAGAGTAACTGAGACCAATGCTCCTCAACAATTTCAGGAAACAGAAAGAGATGGAATACTCCCAAACTCATTCTGTGAACCAAGTATCACCTTGACACCAAAACCAAATAAAGGAGCCTCGAGGAAAGAAAACTATAGACCAATATTCTTGATGAACATAGCAGCAAAAATTCTTAATAAAATACCAGCAATTCACATTCAAAATCACATCAAGAAGATTGTGCACCACTGCCAAGTTGGTTTCATTCCAACTTGGTTTCTTGACATCTCCAGTTGAATATTAAATAGATATTTGAAACTCCAAATACTTGAAAAATCCCTAATTTTCCTCCGAAAACCAGTTATATTCACATCCTTATCTGCATCAGTTGATGTCAAGTCATTACTTCTATTAACTTAGACCCAAATCCTGGCATTATTCTTAAGTAGTTTTCACACTCCATACCCAGTCTACTGGGATGTCCAATTGGCTCTAACCCAACATATATCTAAAAGCATTACTTTCAACACTTTCATTACTACCAGCCTTTTTGAGTTTGAGTCACATGTGATTTTCTGCAATAGCTTTTTAGCTGGGCGTGGTGGCACATGCCTGAAATCTCAGTACTTGGGAGGCTGAGAAAGGAGGATTGCAGATTCAAGACTAGTCTCAACAACTCAGTGAGACCCTTAGCAACTTAGCAAGACCCTGTTTCAAAATACAAAATAAAAAAGAGCTGAGGGTGGAACTTGGAGGTAGAACACTCCTAGGTTCAATCCCCAGTAGCCCTATTTTTTTTTTTTTGCGGAACTGGGGATTGAACCCAGGGGCATTCTACCTCCAAACTACACCCCCAGCCCTATTTTATTCTTTATTTTGAAACAGGGTCTCACTAAGTTGTGGAGGGCCTCACTAAGTATCTGAGGCTGGTCGAGAACCTGGATCCTCCGGTCTCAGCCTCCCAAGTACTGGGGTTGTTAAGTGTGCACCACCACACCCAGCCACCTCACCCTGCCTTTCATTCTTTCCTCAACACTGCTGCCAAAGTAATCCTTTAAAAACTTTAAGCCAGATTATTTAAATCTATTCATAAAACATAATAATAGCTCTAATTTCACTTACAGTAAATGCCCAAAACTTACAATGGCTAACAAAGCCCTGTATTATCAGGCCCCTCATTATTTTTCTGACCTCCTTTCTATTATTTCTTTTAATCACTCTGCTTCTGAAATATTTACCACACTTTTCTAGAAAGAGTTCAGGAACACCAGATATTGAAGACCTTTTTTTCTGTTCAGAATCATAAATTTTTCAAATCTTGATTCAAATGTCACTGTGTTAGTTTGAACTATTGGTTATAATTCTTTCTTTTCAGGTAGCAAAAACATATTTACATATTCTTGTTATGATCTCATGATTGTTAGACTATGATTTTTTTGTCCCTTAACCTAGAACTTGAGTCTTGGTCATTTTATTCGCTTTGTCTGAGATTATAGTAGACCTGACCCATGCTGGAGCTTGAAATGCTATTGTGTGATTAGCTTGCCTCTTATGTGCCTGTCTTTTATTGTGAGAATAATATGGCTCCAATAGCTACTATTAAAAGGAGGATGAGATATATATGGAGGAGATACAGACCCAACTTGTAGTTTGAAGACAAGTCCTCAGTCCTCAGCAGAATCTTGGCCGGCTCTCCATGTGCACTATATTACAGTGATACATGCATATCTATGTTTAGAGTGGCACAATTCGCGATAGTCAAATCATGGAACTAGTTTAGGTGTCCATAATAGTTATCTTATTAAACCACAAGTTCTAAATTTCACTCCAATGGTTAATATATGTTAAGGTTAAGTTAATATGTTAACTTCTATGTAACTATAGTGTTATTACTGGCTCCTTTATAAATTAAGTATCTTCATGTTTCCTAAGTATCTTCTAAAATGCAAAACTTAAGAAAACACTTTATCAATCTGATGTCCTCTAATCAAAAACTGTAAATAATAACATTTTTGTGCATTATATTTGTGTATTTCTAAATTGTATTGTGATCATCTTTAAGCAAAAAATAATTAGAGGCGATGAAAATATTTGACATCCCAAATCATGCCACTCTGATTAAAAAAATTGGGTAATTATATATGTATGTATATATGTATATACATATATATATATAAAGTCAAATTTAAATGAAAAATAAGATATATTAAAAATACATGTTCCTTTTCCTATGACTGATCTAGTCCAATGTAAACAAAAATTGGGTCAATTTTCAGAGGACCTTAATGAATTTATAAGTGGGTTTCAAAAACCTGCCTATTATATTTGATCTAATATGGATCATGTAATCCTTCATGTAGTCCTTTCCACTTACTGCACTACTAAAAAAGGACTCATATACAAAAAGCAGCAAAGACATATGTTAATAAAATCTATGTCCGAGACCAAAGGCAGCCTACAGGAAAGACGCTATCCTTGGTCAAAGCCCTAACTAAAATTATCAAAATGAGAGTGAGGACCTTAACAAACAGAATCATATGATCCCATGTTTAATTAAAGAAATGAGGAGATGATAAGATCAGAGAGACCCTCCAGAGATATACTCTTATTGACCCAGACTCATGTAAGGGACAAATATTATTGGTGACTCATTTTATTAGCCAATCAGCTCCAGATCCAAAAACAGGAAATGGGACCTCAGACTCCCATTAATCACCTTTTAAATTTGGTCTTTGGGATTTTCAACAACAGAAACAAGGTAGATGAAATTGAAAACCAGAAGAGACAAATACGGGCATAAGGCGAAGCCCACTTAATTGCCTTGGCATTGGGTAATATGCCCCTGCCCCTCAGAGATACCCAAAGGCACCTGCCAGAGAGAGGTAGAAACTTGAGGCCTGGCACCTGCCATTATTACAAAGAGCCTGGGCACTGGGTCAAGGACTGCCCTAGCCAGAGTCCATCTGCATCTGGAATGTGCCCTCTCTATAAAGAGGAAAAACATTGGAAGCATGATTGCCCTCGCCTCTGAAGGGAAGTGAGGTTATTTGCTCCCATTATGGCTGCCCTCAAAGACTGAGGATGCCCGAGGCTCAACAAAGACCCCTCTGATCAGCCCTCTAACCAGCTGGACAACAGACGAGCCTGGGTGTCTCCTTTAGACCAGTGAGAACGAGACTTTCCGTCCCTGGACAGGCAGGGCCTACACCCCCTTGTCAGCTCAGAAGAAGCTATAGAAGTCGGACCTTCACCCTTCAGCCACCCCTTAAGATTAAGGGACCAAAGTCTCAGGGCGGGGAATGATGAGGTAGAACAGAAGAAATAAAATATTAGGCAGAAAGGAGACAAATTGGGAAGAAAAGGAAAATACAGTTTTAAAAAATCTAAAACCCTTAGCTTCTACAGGGCTTGCCCGGGACATGCTGGAAGAGCCAAAACCCATAACTTTAAATCACAATAGGCTAGTTTCACATCTGAAATTCCTGAGGCAGTTAGATTCTAGAGAAAGAGCTTCACCTTCTGCCAGAACTCCACTTGCCTCGGTTTCCTGCCTTGGTTTCCTGAGAAAGGATTCCAGGAAAAAGTCACACCTCTTTGTTAGAAGAGTCCTACACCCTGCTGGATACCCGACTTCTTGTCTCTGCTCCTCTCCTACTCCCGGAAAGCCCGTCTGGAGGGAATCCACATCTTTTGCCCTCTAAAACTTCAAAGGAAAGGCTGCCACCCCATGGTGCCCCACTTCCCTCCGTGGGCCTGGCCACCCCCCTTCTCCAGTGGGCATAAAAAAAGATTGTAAAGATTGGGGGCATTCTCTCTCTCTCTCTCTCTGCAGTAGCTCTCTGCTCCCCTTTGAGCCCCTTTCTTCCACGGTCTGCTGGGGCTCTCATACCCTTGAGATGGCCCGCATACGTGTATCTCCACCTTTCTTGAATTAAACCTATGCCTTTTTTTCTGAAAAAAAAATGACCCATGTCTTTTTTCCACTTCCCCAGATATTCCAGTACCTTGTATCCTTCTTTTATTCCCCTTTTCTCCTCATCTATAGCCTTATCATCTAATGTTCTATTCCTTGCTAGAGTAAAAGCTCCATAAAGACAGGATCTGGTTTTGCTTGCTGATCTCTCTTAGACACTGAGAACAGTGTCAGAGCAGTGACTCATATGTAGTGGGTACTCAATAAGCATTGGTTGAATGACCAAACTTCAAATGTATTCTTATTTCTATTATGAGTTTCACTCAGGATTTTGTGGGGGATAATGACACATCATATCTTTCTATAATATCCTTCTTTTAGGATATCCTCATTTAAGGACAAAGGCACACCATTCAACATTCTATTAGATACAATAAAATTACTTTATACATCTCTGTTCCATTCCATCAAACACTTCTTGGACCAACAGAACCCAAATATTTTTCTTTTTTTTTTTGCCTTACTGGGGATTGAACCCAGGGACATTCTACCTCCGAACTACACCCCCAGCCCTATTTTTTAATTTTTATTTTGAAACAAGGTCTCATTAAGTTGTAGAGGGCCTCACTAAGTAGCTGAGGCTGGGCATGAACCTGCAATTCTCATGTCTCAGCCTCCCAGGTACTGGGATTACAAGTGTGTGCCTCCACACCTGGCTCAAATATTTCATTTCTATTTTCCTGCACAAGATCTATATATCTAATGATTTCCTCAACAATTATGCTTTCACATCTTATTTGCCCCACTGGAAAAATAAATGCCATATGAGTAACTGAAGAGTTGCTGACTGTTTCTGTTTTCCCAAAATGCCCTTGGGCATCTTAGCATTCTTCCTAATGTAAAAGTGGACCTTCAGCAAAATCTACTTTTATTGTAAAAGAATATAATATAATATATATATAATATAAAAAAGATAATAATCTAAGGTTTTTTCATATTGATGTAGTTCTTTTCAATTAGATATAAGAATGAATTCCTTGAGAACAACAATTGTGCGGTTTTTATGTTCTATCTCTGGTATACTGCTTGGCTTAGAAATAGCCATTAAATGTAATGAGTAAGTTAATGAATGATTATCAGGGATTACATTATTTACTCACTGACAAAGATGACCAAAATGGGTATCCTGATAATGCTGCGAGAGGAATATATACTGATCCAAATACAGCAACTTGTGTTAAGAGCAAATATATCCAGAGCACTCCCAGGTTGTTAAGAATCACACCAGTTGATATTTGTATGACCTGGAAGAAAACGTCACCATCATTAACCACTTACTATTCTAGTCTAATATTTGTATGACCTGGAAGAAAACATCACCGTCATTAACCACTTACTATTCTAGTCTAATATTTAAAGGTAACACACATTAAGAAAATGTCAAGGTGAGGAAGAAAGGTGCTGTCCTAACAGAGTGGTTATATCTTACCTAAGTACTACACAGTATCAGAATGAGAAAGTTGACGTTGATATGTGTGTGCCATTTTATTACGTGTGTATATGTATGCAACCCACCATAAGAACTATTCTACCACTTCAGCCGTATCCCGCATGTCACACTTGTCACTCTTCCCCTAACATTCTTAACTCTTGGTATTCACTGATCTGCTTTCCATATCTGGAACTTCTGTCATTTATAGAATGTTAGGTAAAAAAGTAGAAAAAATATTCAGTAAGTACCTTTTGAGATTGACTTTTTTTTTCATTCAGCATAATACCCTTGAGATCCAGCCAATCGTTGCGTGTATTGATGTAGTTCATTCCATTTTATTTCTGAAGAGTATTATATGGTATGAATGGCTAGAGTTTAACCATTTACCTTTTGAGCAACATTTTAATAGTTTCCAGTTTGGGGGCTATTACAATGAGAGATGCTATTAATAGTCATGTGTAAATTGTGTAGACACTAGTTTTCGGTTCTCCAGGATTAATGCCAAGGAGTGGATTTGCTGGGTTTAATGGTAAGTGTGGGTATGGTATTTAAAAGACCAGTCTAATTATTTTCCAAAGTGTCTGTACCATTTTTATAAATCTAATCATTAATGTTGAGAGAGTTGATTTTTCTATGTTGTCTGGCACTTAGCATTGTCCTTATTTCTTATTTTAGTTGTGTTTAATAGATGGGTAGTGATAGCTCATCATATAGTTAGTCTATTTTCAGTTTTTTTGGTGGCTAATGATGTATATTTTTCTAAGTGTCTATTTGTCATCTATATGTCTTCTTCAGTGAAATGTCTGTTTATATCTGATTTAAAAATTGGATTGCTTGCATTTTTCTACTGTTTAGAAAATACATTCCGATATAAATCTTTGGTCAGATATGTGGTTTGCAAGTATTTTCTCTTGCATTGTAGCTTATCATTTCACCTTCCTACCAGGGCCTTTTGTAAAACACAAGTGTTTTAATTTCAATGAAGTTCAGCTTATTGATTTATTTCTTTTATAGATTAATTGTACTTTTGGTATCATGCCTGAACTTTGCATGGAGTTCTAGTTACTGAATATTTTCTTCTATGCTTTTTTCCTAAATGTTATGGCTTTACATTTCCTATTTACATCTATGATCCATTTTTAATTCATTTTTATATAAGGTGGGAGACTTAGGTTGAAGTTTTTTTTTTAACTGATGGCTATCCAATTGCTCTAATACCATGTGTCAAGGAAACTATACTCCCTCCATTGAATCACTTTAATAAAAATGAGTTGGCTGTACTTTTATAGTCTATTTCTGGATTATGTGTTCTGTTCCATTTGTTTATGCTTCTCTTGCTATAACAATACCACATAGTTTTTTTAAAATCTATTTTTTATTGGTGTATTGTAATTATACATCATAATGAAGTTCAGGGTGATAGATTATTGTAGCTATACAATGTTTTAAAATCAAGTAATGTGATTCCTTCCACTTTATTCTCATTAAGAAAATTAGCTATTTCAGTTCCTTTGCCTTTCCCTATAAATTTTAGAAAATTGTATCTACATATCTACAAATGTTATTACTGAGATTTTAATAGAAATTGTGCTAAATATATATATATATATATGAATTTGGAGGAGAATTAACACATCTACTATGTTGAGTGATGTAATCCACAAACATGTCTTTTCATTTATGTAACCTACTTTGAATTCTTTCATCGGTGTCTGGTAGTTTACAAAATGCAAGTCCTGTACATGTTTTGTTGGATTTATACCTAAGTATTTAACTTTTGGAGTGATTAAATTATTGATTTAAAATTTTGGTTTGCACATGTTCATTGCTATTATGCCGAAACACAGTTCATTTTGTATATTGATTGTGCATCCTGTGACCTTGGGCAACTCAACTAATATTTCCAGAAACCTCTGCCCCACTTTTTTGGTTTTTTTTGATTGTTGTGAATTTTCCTGAGCTAAGCTTTATGCTGATTTCACTTCTAATCTGATTCTATCACCCAACAATATGGGTGGATAGTGCAACAACATAGGGAGGTAATGCAAAATCATCCAGTAATAAGTGGGGATGGGGGGAGAAATACCTGCTATAGTTGACAGGGCTGACTGGGAAAACAGTAGCCTCTCAGAGGGCTGGTGTTGGAAGTGCAGTGTGATTATGACCACTGTCCATATAGTTCTAGGATCTGCAGCTTCTTCTAGATTTAGTTCCCATAATCTGTCTCATTTAGGATCCTGTCATCAATTTAGGGTTGAAATAATTTATAGGTCGCAAAAAGATATTTTCTACTCATTTTCAGACCCAGGTATTTTTTTTCTGAGATTATGAGTAGGTTGTGATGGTGTTGGGTCACTTAAGTGTAGTTGATAGATTTATAATTTCTGCTTTATTTGACTTTTGTCTAATAGAGGCCTTATTTGCTCATGAAAACACAGATGCTACATAACTATTGTAGGACACTTTTATTAACTTTCTTACACTTAGCGAGTTCATAATATAGGTAGTTAAAGTTTCTTCCCTTTTATATTTAGAAATTGCAACACCGAAGTCATTTATTCACCCAAATAGCATTTAGATCTTACCCCCAACAGTCTTATTTCCTCTTTCACCCACAGATGACGTTGTGGCATTTTCCACTAAGATACAACAGAGAAATGAGAGGATAAATGTTTCTTTGCTGTAGGAAAATATGGAGACAAATTAACATTAATTATTTTCTTGAATAAGATACCTAAACTTGAAAGTGAGTCTAATGCTACTCATTTTTCACTACTTTACAGTTTTATGAGAGCTGTTTTTGCCTCAAATCACCAATAATATTATTTGACAAAATTCAATATTTATGTCTCAAAAAGTTTTGCTTATTTTAAACCAACCTTAAGTGAGATGATAGTAAATACTCTGTGGTAGTTGCCCCAATCACATCAATCTTTCTAGAAATTACCCATATCTGCACATAAAGGATCAGAAAAATGGGAATTTGGGTTATTATGGTTTATTCTATTACTCATTGTTGTTGGTTTCCAAATTTAAGTCTGGCTCAGGGTTGTTGGACTGAAAGAATCCTTGTCACATGCCTATACCATCTGCAGGGGAAGCTGGAGAATAAAGTGCTATGTACTGTACTTTGAAAAAGTGGACTTCACAAGTTAGGGACAAATAGGGAGGGTATCCAATAGAAAACAATATGAAAAGTCACAGATTTCTGTTATTAAAATTGCGGATAACCTTTGTTAGTCTGTATAACTTAACATCAATACTTTCTAATTTCCATATTTAATATCCGCGAGGATTATTCTAGGCTGGGGGTGTGCCTTGGTTTTAGGGTTTGCTGAATATGCTCAAGAACGTGGGTTTAATCCCCAGCACCACCGACAAGGGTTGGGGGGGCATTATTCCTTGGTCCTAGCTGCTTGGGACAAAGGTGAACAACTAACTCAAGCCGGGCCCAGGCTAAACTCTTTCCTGGATGGTTGGGTTAATTTGTGGTTAAGAAGATGTAAGAAACAGTGCAAGGCCGTGTTCTACCCTAATGGACAGTGCTATAGAGAAAACAAGTTTTGAGAGTGAGAAGAATAAAGAGGAAAGCAGAGGTGGAGAAGAAGCAGAAGTCCTATAGTTTTTGATGTTTTTCAATGTTCTAGTTCAAATTTCTTTTGGGAACCTGGGTGACTTCTTGTCTTTACATTATGTAAATATACCTGTTCATATATTACAATAAATATATCTTAATTTTGATAGAACCAAAATTTTGCTTTTTGTTTTTTAAAGTGACCTTGTCTTCTAACTTTTCTTAATGTGACTTTGACAGTCTACTCTCTCCAATGTCTGGTTCTTCTTCTTTCTTTTTCCCTTCAACCACTTACCTATAGCTGTATTTTAAGTCTAAGATCCTGCCTTCAAATACTTCATTGACAAACTTTTCTTTCTACTTATATAAACTATGACCTCTCAAGGTTAGGTTGTCCTTGGGCTGGCCCCCTAGTGCTTGAGAATGAGAAAATATAGAAAACTATAGTGGAATGAGTCAAACTCGAGGTCAAATCTTACCAGATACTACGCCACCTTGTCCATTCATATACTCTTTCAAAGGCTCTTTTCTCAGCAGAAATAAAACAAAGACAAAAACTAAACACCTGTAGGATTGTACTGGGGAGCAAACGAGAGAAACTGGTACAAAATTGAAACTCCACAAGAGTCGGTGTTGGCCACGCCTGCCCTCAGTGCGGTACCCGCTGGGCCATGGATCCCTATACTGACTTGGTCACAGGGCCAAAGGGGCGTGATCCTAGAGGTACCGGCTTTAGTTCCAAATATTCCATCTCTGGGAGCCTGGAGGCAGCGCCTGTCCGGTGGGCTCTGCTTTCTCCATGGTGCGACTCGCGAACCCTCGCGCGGTTCCAACGCCGCGGTTGTGGCGAGGGGCGCTGCGCGAGAGACCCGCGTGGACACCAGCGCGGTGAGGCTTGGATGCTCTGCTGGGCCCTCAGGCTCCCAGGACACGGGATGAGGGGATGGGGCGGGCAGGAGGGAGAGGCACTGATGCACCCTTTCCTGTCTGGGTCAGCATCCTTGGGTAGTGCCTGACTCCATCTATAGGCTAAGTCCTTGGCTGCCTCTAGAGACTTCATAAAACAAATGCCCTTGTCTCTACTTTCTCGCTAGATTAGTGTGAGCAGAAGTCTTTCTACCTTTCAGCCCAGCAAGATCTAGAAGGAAGGGTACTGGTCAACAAACCTGGGCTTTGGTTCTTGGGCAAAATACTGGTCTTCCCTGTTCCTTAGATTGCTTTTCTGTACAATTGAGATAATGTTCTGTGAACCTCCCAGCTTCACACTGACTCACTCTAAAATGGGAAGTCAGGTTATTACAAGTTTAAAAGCTGATGCTGTCACCTGGTCTCAACAATTGAAAACTCTCTTCTTTTTTAACCACTGGATGTTCAGTGGAAGGATGCTGTGTTTGGTACATAGTAGAAATGAACAGATGAACAAAGGTCAACTATTCAAATTTCTCAGTTTATACTAAGTTTCAAGAGTAAAAATGATTTCCATTGATGTTAACTAAAGGAATGTTTACGATGGGTAATGGAATTAGCTCTTGTTGGAGCTTTGGGTATCAGGTGTTTCACATATTGTGTAATTCATTGAACAAATGTTTGTTAAACATTGAGATGTGTCAGGTATTGTTCTGTGTGTTGGGAATAAGCAGCAAAGAAAATACAGAGAGTATCCTTTCCCCCATGGAGCTTACCCTGTAGGAAGGGTGAAGCGAGGAAGGAGGATTAAAAGTTCATGTTAGGTCAGGGAAATGAAGATCAGGCATGAGTGAGGAGTGGCTAGAAAGGTAAGTAGGTAGCTGCAGAGTCCTGGACCTTAAGAAAAAATTGTAAAATGATGGGAAAAATCTCTTGGATGGTTGTTAAAGATGAGGACTATGGAGTCGGGCATGATGGCACATGCCTGTAATCCCAGTACTTGGGAGGCTGGGACAGGAGGATCGCAGGTTCAAAGCCAGCCTCAGCAAATTAGCAAGACCCTGTTTCAAAAATTAAAAATTAAAAAAGAATAGGCCTGGGGGTGTAGTTCAGAGGCTTAATACCTAGTACCAAAAAAAAAAAGGACAAGGACTGTGCATTGGTTATTAGATTTTGCAATATGGAGGTCACTGTTGTCATTTCAAAAATAGTTTCATGGGAGAGATGGAGACCACATCCTAACTAGAGTGGATTCAAAAGAAAGCAGGTGATAATTTGGGGGTAATCAATAAATACTGATATTTTGAATTTTGTTATTAAGGAAAGAAAAGAAATATAGTTATATATAGAGGGAGACATAGAGTCAAGAGGCTTTTTTTTTTTTTTGCGGTACTGGGGATTGAACCCAGGGACATTCTACCCCCAGTCCTATTTTTTATTCTTTATTTTGAAACAGGGTCTCACTAAGTTGCAGAGGGCCTCACTAAGTAGCTGAGGCTGGCTGCGAACCTGGATCCTCCGGTCTCAGCCTCCCAAGTACTGGGATTACAAGCGTGTGCCACCACACCCGGCTGGCTGGCTTTTTTTTAAAACAGGAGAAATAATACCACGTTTACATATTGGTGGGAATAATCTAGAAAGGAAGGAATAACTGATGAAGTCATCAGTGGAGATTTTAGGGGTAGGGAGACTTTTGAGTGTGTAGTCTGGAATCTGCCTTCTATTGTGCACACACCCTTGTATATCCTCAATTTTATCACAGGAATTGTGACCTTCACATTCTATAACCCAGCTTTCCTCCAAGGGTAATGCTTTTCTAAAAGTTTGCTCACTCTCTCAGAACCAAAGGCTTTGGGTGGGGAGAATGGAGGGTTCATTTCTGTGAATCCTGCTGAAGCTTCAAGACCCACACTACCTAATAGAGCAACCAGCAGCCACATATGGCTATTGAGCATTTGAAATGTAGTTAGTATGAATAGATGTGTGTTTTAAGTGTAAAATGGACCAAATTTTGAGGACTTCCCTTTTCGAGTCTTTTCTTCTTAATATCTTTTTTGTGCTTTTACATGAAATCCTAAGACCTTAACAAGGCCAACAAGCACTGAGTTGGCTCTCCCTGTATTTCAAACTTCATCATTAATCACCTCCCTTTTTGATCGAGTTCTAGTTACACCATCTTTTCAAATCAGCCAAGCTCTTTCTCCTCTTGGGATTTTGTTCTATTTCTTCTGCTTGGAGCAATTATTTTCTGACTTTAAAAATGGCTGGCTCCAGCTAGGCGCAGTGTCACATGCCTGTAATCCCAGTACTTGGGAGGCTGAGGCTGAGTGGAGGATCACAGGTTCGCAGTCAGCCTCAGCAATTTAGCAAGGCCCTCCACAACTTAGTGAGACCCTGTTTCAAAATAAAAAAAAATAAAAAATAGGGCTGGGTTTATAGCTCGGAGATAGAATGCCCCTGGGTTTAATCCTCAGTACATTCCCCCCCCCCCCGTCCCACAAAGGCCAACTCTACTTTTTCCTTCTAGTTTAAACCTAAATGTCACCTTCTTAGAAAATAATTTATTTCTTATCTAAAATAGTACCAACTATTCATGCTATCTTTTACTCTTTTCCCTGTTTTCCCACCATCCTGCTTAGTTTCTGTAAAGCACTTCCTGATTCCATATATCCTAAAATTCTCTTGTTAATTCATTTTTAACCTTTAATATAACCTGTCTTCTTTTTCTAGCTCCATTACAGGGTAGGAGTCTTATTTGTCTTGTTTATACCCAGGCCCTAAAAGAAGTGCAGATGGCTAAGTATGTGCTAAATGAACACAAGCAACACATATTGATTATATATGACTACAAAGGAATTTAATTTTTTGTCAAAATATTACAAATGTGGTTAGATAGTATTAGAAAACATGTTAATGTACTACCATAAGTTATAGGAATTAGAAATAAATGATAGTTTAAGTAATTGCAGTCAAAACAACTTTTGTTTTCACCATTGTTTATGGTGAAACATTGCCTCTCCTAGTTTTCTGTGTATTTTTAGGTCACTCCTCCTTGTGGACTCTATTTCATGGCCTTATATTTTAGTCTTAATTTATATTCTTCCCTAAAGTCCTTTCTATTTTCATTCTTTTCAGGAAACGCAATTAGAAAGACCTTTGGACAATACATGAGAACTTAGTTACAAACCTTAAAGATTTTTGTTTCTTTGATTTATTCTGTGATTTTTTTTTACTCTAACTTTGAAGGCTTTTAGATGGGGCTTGGGTTCTCTAAGATGCCATATGGCCACCCTTTCTGAAGTTTTGTACCTGTTATATTGTGGGGTTTGGTGTGCTGGCTTTGAGCTTTTCCCAGGAGAAATGTCATTTGTGTATAGAGTGTGCACTATAATTTTATATATAATTTCCAAAGCTGAATTTCTACCATAGTACTTGTTACTGAATTCTTAGTCTCATATTTCCAAATTCCTACTAAATATTTCTACATGGTTTATACAAAAGCACCCACAATAAAAAATACAGAATGAAGATATCACTTGCCCATAAAATTTTGCTGTTTTTCTCCATTGTGACTAATAGCTTCACCATATAACTGCCCAGACCAGAGCACTGTAATCACTTCCAAATCTAACCAACCTCTAAATCCTTTTGATTTTCTCTCTGACATACAGTTCAAATTTCTCCTCTTTGTCTTCATCTCCCACTATTATGGTTGAAGTATGCATCATTTCTCCTCTGGAAAATTGCAATAGTGTTATGACCTGCTTTTAGTGTATCAGTTTCCTCAGTTTGATGCTCCACATTCTTGCTACAAGGTGCTAACCTTGTGTCTCTAATTGTGATTCTCCTTATTATGTTTCCACATACTCCATCACTTACAAGTTGAAATTACCATGCTTTAGCCTGTCATGCAAGTAATGTAATGATTTCCTCTTGTCTACCTGCACAGCATCTCTTGTCTTCTCTCTAAGGACAGTGTGCTTTGTCCTCATCAAGATACTTGCCGTTCTGTAAATATACCATGCTATCCTCCCACCATTCAGGGTTAAGTTGCCTTTGCAATATAAAGTGATTGTGATTAAATCTCTAATTTTGAATGAATCTGGTAAAATTGAGGAAGCAGGGAGATACCATTATGTTGGGCTTTTTGTTGTGTGTGAGGGTAGAACTCATCTATTTTCCCTTTTCATTCAATCTCAGAGGCTGCTTCTTAATATTTAACTTGAAGAATTTTGTTTTCTTAAAATATGTGGGTTTATTGTCAATCTGTATAGTTTGCATTCTTGATGCTTTCTGTTGCATTTTTTCATTCATTGCAATTTTAATTCCTAGAATTTTGGTTTAATTACTTTTATTATTTAAATCTGTTAATTTTTTTCTGGCCACTTATTGTTTTCCTCATTTCTCTGAATTATTGCTCTGTATTTCCTTGAAGTTTGCTGAACTGGCTTACAACAGTTATTTGGAATTCTTTGTCATGCAGTTCATACACCTCCATCTCTTTAGGGCCTGTCACTGGTACTTTCTCTGGTCATGTTACATTTCCCTTATTGTTCTTGATTCTTATGGCCATGCATCAGTATCTGCAGTAGTAGTTACTCCAGTCTGTGTAGACTGACTTTGGGAATACTCTTTACCTGTAAGACTGTCCAGAAATTCTTGATGGACCATCCAGTGTGGTCCCTATGCCTGGTCCACTATAGCACTGGGGAGGTTCTAAGCCTAGCACCACTGTAGCTGGAGTGGTGCCAGGCTGGAATCCCATGGCCACTGAAGCTGGTGCAGTGCTGGGGTACACCTGAAGTGCTGGGGTACACCCGAGGCTACTGAGGCCTGCCTGCCACTGAGGTTTGTCTGGAGTTCATGGTACTGTGAGTGGCTGGCAGTGATGTGGACTACAGATTCCGTCCACTGTGCAGTGCTCACTGGTTACTGCCTGGTGCTGAGGCAGGTCTGGAGGCTCTGTCCATAGTTACCAGCCTTGGGTGTCAGTCTTCCCAGTGTTGATTTTTTATTATGAGGCCTAGTTTTCAAGTCCAAGGCAAAGTTCTATTCTTACTCCCCTCTCCTCTTTCTTCCAAGTGGACAGCGTCTCTTCCACACTGTACTTCCTGAGGTCAGGGGAGGAATGACACAGGTAGTATGAAATTGTCCTATTCCATTTAAAAGTGGCTTTTGCTACTATTCTATTATCAGGTGTTGTATTCTATCCCCTAGTTTCCTTAGCTATTAAGAAGGCATTTTGTGTGCGTGGCTGTTCAAGTTGGTGTTTCTGTGGGGAGATGGTCACTGTGGAATCCTACTCCACTATCTTGCTCTTCCCTCCCTTCCCACATTTTTTATGAGCTATTTCTTCTATTGAAATGTCCTCCCGCATTTCAATCTATGTGACAAACTATAATGCCCCACTCAAAGGTTTATAAAACTTTATTACCTTTATTTCACAATTGGAGCATTATCTCCTCTGTCCTGCTTTTATTTTTCATAATTTGTTAATTCATGTATCACACGTAGTCTTGATTTGTCTGTTTTTTCCTCCCCTAAAATAAAAACTCCATGTCATCAAGTGCCTTATTAATCTTTGACACTCCAGAGTTTAATATATTAAATGGCACGCTGTAGCACACACACTATGAAAGAAATGAGCTAAGCACTAAAATTTTTAGACTCAAGACATTTTACTGACAGTAGTAGATAACAATTGGTGAAACACTTTGAGAGACAGTAGAAAACAAAAAACAAGAGCACGTTTAAAAGAGAGCTGCATGTACTCACTGGCATGATTAACATTGCTGAGGAAAGTTTTCTGAAGTGATGCTCCATATTAGAAGAGAGAGTAAGCTACATTCAGAATGGATTCTTGGGAAATTCTTCTGATTGTGGAAAGGTAGTTTGCTTTGAAAAGTGAGTGATCAGATGATCCAAACAATGATAAATAGGAAACAATGGGAATGAAAGGGGAAGAAAGACAGCAGAGACTTTCTGGGCAGAAGGAACTTTAATGAGGAGAGGAGGAGTTATGGAACAATGAAGGGACTCTTAGTTGGTGGTCTTTTGATTAATACTTTGTTAAGGAAGAAGCTAGTTCTTGTAGAAGAACTAATAATATGAAATGTGCTTTTCGCTCACTAGAACATAACTTAAAGTTTTCCTGTGAATTATACATCATACTTCAAGTCTTTATAGACTGTACTCTAGAGATAACACATCTTTTTCATGGTCTTTTATGAAAGCTCTGTTATGGAAAGTTGACAGCCACTCAGAGTATCCAGATAACAAATTCCTCCTTGTAAAAATCTCTCATTTGTATAGTGAAAGCTTTCCACTTGAAGCCTAGAAGATGTGTATAGAATTTTTTGAATATGAGGAGGAAAATCTAACTTGTTTTGTATTTTCTTTTGCGCAAAATATGTTGGCTTTGAAGCAGTTTTGTTATATGGAAATGCCACTAGCCCCCTTATCAGCTCTCAGCACCAATAAAATTTCACACCTCTAGGGTTTTCAAAAAGAGCTCTCAATGTCTTCTGTAACAGTTGTAAGAGTCTCTTCACGCATTCGACCCTGGAAAAAAAATCAATCACTTACAAATCATATCATGTTTCTTAAAGTCATATAAGTATACTTATATATAAAAATATTTAAAAGACATGCACTGTTGATGTTTATCGGATAAGATCTTAAAGTGTTATTTGTCCTTAACCTGCTTTCTTAATTCATACTGGATCACTTGTATCAACTTTTGGTATACTTTCTGATTTTTACAATAATAATATTCATGATCTTCTTGGACATAAACAGATGCTAGCACCCCAGAATTCCCTCCTAAGATATTTCCCAACTATTACTCATTCCTTCCTTTCCAGGTAAGTGTCATTTTGACTTTTAGATAATCAATTCTTTCTTTGTAGTTTCACCAACTAAACTGGTATCAATAAACACTGTAATTTAGCTTTGGTTTTGCCTGGTTCCAAACTTCATCTGAGTGGAATAAAAAAAGTATGCCCAAAGTTTCCCTTTTTATACTTAATATTACATTTTTAAGTTTAGAACATGTTTTCAAGAGTAGGTATAGTCATCTCAATTGTTAGAATTTTACTGTGGGATTTTATTAGTGTAATTTCCTCTCCCACCACTCACTCGTTTTTGTTGTTTCCACCTTGGAGTAATTATCAGTGCTGTTGTATATATTCTTGGAAATGTGTCTTAGTGCACATGTGCAAACCACTGGGTGTATGTGTCTTAGTGCACACATGCAAACACTGGGGTATATGGAGGAGCTAAATTACTGATTATAGGGTTAGGCTCATCTCAACTTTTAGTAAGTAACGTAAAAAGGGTTTTTAAAGCTTTTGCAATAACTTACATTCCAACCAGGAATGGGAGATTCTTTTATCTATAGTCCTTATCACGACTTAGAATTGTTAGTATTTTGAATTATAGTCATTATGCTAGGCACTGAGTAATATCTTTTATTATTATTTTTTTAAGTTTGTGGTACTAGGGATTGAACCCAGGGGCATTCTATCTCTGGGGGCTGCTATACCCCCAGCCCTTTTTATTTTTTGTTTTAAAACAGGGTCTCGCTAGGTTGCTGACAGTCTTGCTACATTGCTGATGCTGTCCTCAAGCCTGTGATCCTGTCTCAGCCTCCTGAGTACTGGGATTACAGGTGTGCACTACCATGCCTGGCTTCTTAGTTTTAATTTATTTTAATGTTGTTATCTAAACAGTTGGACTTATGTATGACATTTCACCATTTCTTTTCTAAATATCTTATCTTTGTTTTCCTCCCTTCCCTGTTTTTTTAAAAATTAAATACCTTATGTGTGTTATTTAATTCCTTTGATTTTTAAACTATAATTTTGAGTTTTCTCAGTCAATAAATATGCATCTCATTTATTGCAACTCATTTCGGAAGAATGATAATTCCAGCAAAATCTAGCAACTTTGTTCCCATATAGTTCTATTCCATCAATCTTTGTGCTATTATCATCATACATTACATCTATAAATGTTATATACACAACAATACTGTGGTATAATTATTGTTTTTTATAATGTTATCTTTTAAAATTTAAGGGGAAAAAAGAGAAACTATGTATCTACTGATGATGGGGTGGCAATCTATGACACATGAACTTAATCTGTCCCACTGCCCATTTTCGTAAACAAAGTCTTATTGGAAAAAAAACCCTTATATCCATTCGTTTATGTATTACATATGAATGCTTTCATACTACAGGATGGATTTGAGAAGTTGTAACTTGGAATTCATGTTGCCAATAACATGACCTTAAATTAAGGAGATTATCTTGGATTATCTAGTGAGTCCAATGAGATTTATGTATTATCTTTTAAATGAAAGAGAAGAAAAAAGATACATTTATTCTGATTTTTATAGTCACCTATAGTTACTCTTAGTGGTGCTCTTTATTTATTCATGTGCATTTGAGTTTCATCTGATATTACTCTCAGTGTAAAGAACTTCCTTCAGTGTTTCTTATAAGGCATTTGTGCTAGCAAAACATTCTATGTTCATCTGTGTATGTCTTTATTTCATCTTTATTTATGAAGGATAATTTTAAAGAATATAGAATTCCTACTTGAGTGTTATTCCCTCCAGCACCTTAATATGCCATTCTACTACCTTATGGCCTTCATTGTTTCTAATGAGAAATCAGCTGTTAACTGTACTGTGGTTCCCTTATTTATAGACTTCCCCTCCTCGTTTTCTACTTTCAAGATTTTCTGTTTTTAGATATGGTATATTGTAGAGAAAGTTTCATGAACAGCTGAGAAGAAAGTAAATTCAGATATTGTTGGATGAAATATTCTATAGCTATCTGTTAGGTTCATTTGATCTAAAGGATATTTTAACTTGGCAATATCTCTGTTGATCAAGTGTCTTTACTGATTTTATATCTTGATGACCTATTGGTGAGTGAAATATGTTGAAGTCATGTAGTTTCTTTTTAATTGGGTCTATCTGAACCTTTATGTGGAGTAGTGTTTGTCTTATGTAATCAGATATGCAAATGTTTGGAACTATCTTTTATCTTTTTGGACTGTTTTACCAGTACACAGTGACCTTCTTTAACTCTTCTGATTAATTTTGACTTGAAGTCTGCCTTTTCAAATATGAGAGTAGCTACTCTTGACTGTTTTTACCTCTATCTGCATGGAGTATCATTTTCCGTCCTTTCACTTTCAGCCGGTGGATGTCTTTGGCTGGAGACATGTGTCTCTTGCAGACAACATACAGTTGGGTCTTGTTTTTTAAATCCAATCTCCAGTTTATGTCTTTAATAGAAGAGTTGAGACAATTTGCATTGTGTTATTATAGAGAGATTGTAATTATTTCCTACCATTATGATTTCTCATGTCCAATTCAGTCCTACATCTCATTTGCTTCACTACTCTTCTAATAAGATTCATCCTTTCCTGAGCTTTTTCTTTTTTAATTTCCTCTGTGTGTAGGATTTAACTATTTTGTGCAATTCTGACTTAGTAGTCATGAATTCTTTTCGTTTATTCTTATCTTAGAAGGTTTTTATTTTTCCTTTGGTTTTGAAGAATAGCTTTGCTAGATATAGCAATCTTGATTGGCAGTTTTTTTTTTCAGGGAATGAAACACATCATTCCAAGCCCTCCTGGATATTAGGGTTTCTATTGAGAAATCAGATGTTATTTTGATTGGTTTGCCTCTAAATGTGAACTGATGCTTTTTTCTCTTGAGATTTAAATTCAATTTCTATCCTTTGTATTTGGCATTTTAAGTATAATGTGCTGCGGGGAGTTTCTTTTTTGATCTTGGTCTGATGCCTCCTGAATCTGGAAGTTTACCTCATATCTAGATTTGGACTTTTTTCCATTATTATTTCTCTAAAAATATCATCCATGCCATTATCCTACATATTAGATCCCTCTCTGATTCCAATGATTCTTAAATTTGGCACTTAATCTTGTCCCAGAGTTCTTATATATTGTGATAATGGTTTCTCATTTTCTTTTCTTAACTGCTGAGTGTTCAAGCTCATATACCTTGTCTTTGAAGCCAGAAATTCTGTCTTCTACATGATATATTGTGGTGAGACTTTCGACTGAATTTTTGATTTGATTTATTGAGTCTTTCATTTCCAGGATTTCTGTTTGGTTCTTTTTCAGAATCTCTATAGAATGCTCTTTCATTTCTCACAGTTTTTCTCTGAGTTCATTCCTTAGATCTTCTTTTAGTTCACTGATCATTTTAACTATCAACTTTTTAAATTCTTTGGTCTTTCATCTACTTCAATGTCCATGTATTCAGTTATGGGGAAGGGTTATAAACTTTTGGAGGTGTCTTGGACTGTTTCCTCATGTTTTTTGAGGTCGTATATTTGTGTCTCGGTTGAGATAGATTCCTCTTCCTGTTTTATGTGGGAGTCCTTCAGTGAGTAGTTATCTCTTTAAAATAATACCTGGTCTGGGGGTATATCTTAGCTCCAACTCATCTGATCAGCATAATCAAAATGTTAAGTTCAACCATTAGCACTTTGAGAGAAGAGAGTAACCTCCAGTAATAGTAGTAATTTAAGAGCAAATCACATATCCACATATGCTATAAATACTATCAATAATGATATCTACAACTGTATTAACCAAATAGAAAAGTGTGAGAAATAATAGAGTTTGAAAAGATTAAGCATTAATGATAGCGTGCTAATTGAAGTGGAAGAAGGGATAAATATAAAGATACAGAGAAAAAAGAGAAAGGAAAAAAGAAAAAAGTGAGAGAGGGAAGAGAGACAGAAGATAAAACAAAGGAAAAAGGATGAAGGGGAATGGGAGGGAATGAAGATGAGAAAGAAAAAAAGAGGAATGGCGAGAGGATCTAATTAATCAACAATTAGTAAAATTAGATTGAACTTGGAAAAAACACAAAATGTGGAGGGGGGACACTGGATACCAGTTTATGTCAAGCAGTTAAAGAGATAACAGTCAAAATGAGATTCTATTTTCTTCTTGCTGATTTTTTAAAATATAGACCTTTCTTTAAGAGGTTTCAATTTTAGAATCTCTCAGCTATGAGAAAGTTTGTGTAACAGAAATATGTTGTTTGTCTCAGATCTGACCCAAACCAGTCAAACTTTTTAGGAGCGTTGTATGCTGAGCTCTGCCCTCTCGTTGCCTGGCAGCCTCTACTGGGGAAGCGTTGTCTGATTCAGAGCTGACTTTACCCTTAAAATAGCTTTGTTATTGTGACCAGGGGTGGGAGCACATGTCTGGCAGGTCTGCTGGACAGCTCTCTCACTTGTGTTACCTATAGACCAATGTGTATTGCATCATATTCCTCATTTCAAGAGCCTCTGTCTGTGTGGTGGGAGGAGGTGTGTGGGAAGCATCAGTCTATCCACCAAACCCTTCTAGGTGTGAGGAGGTGGTGCTGGGCCAGGGTAGGCTGTTACGGGGTCACCCCTTTCTACCCAGCCCTGATCTGCCCCAGTTTCACCCTGTCAGTCATATTCCTATGCCAAAGGTCAGACCACCAATTTCAAATGGAAGGGCCCTTTTCTCTTCTCTACTTTGCAGACTGATAGATAGGAGTTGTGGCTCCATTCAGTGCCCTGAGTTTCTCCTGTCTGTGTTACAGTCACACTCCTCTGTCCAGACCAACTCACAACATGGGGTATGGGCACCTACCAATTAAATGAAAAGTAAAGTCTAAGTGCATGTTCGGTCTTTAGCTTTCAAAAAGCAAGCATACCAGGAACAAAACAATGAAGAAAAAAGAGAACAAAAATATGAAAAACATAGGTAAATCACAGGAAATTTTAGTATCCTGCTCTAAACAAAGAGCCTTTATAAGCTATTGATGTGTCCCTGCTTTTTATCTCCACTGGAGAGTGCTGGGGCTTTCTCCCTTGCTGGCTGAGCTCACTGGATCTGAGATTATTTTCTGCTAAGACTGTGAATTTGTTGAACTGCCGTGCCCTTTATCTTAAACTCAGTGGGAGAATTTCTTTCAGCTGGTCAGAGGGAAAGCTTCCTTTCTCCCACACTGCTGCTGTCTATCCCTTTCATAAATTCTCTTTCTATTCTAGAAACTGAGTTTTGGTTCTCACCCAGTTGCTAGCTCTCTGAGTTGCCTATTGATGTTTTCCCAAAGCCTTCCTACCTCAATATGTTGTCGTTGCAGGACTGATGCTTTGATCCAATCTCAGGGAGCTGCTACGATATTGTAGGTTCATCTGATCCTCCACTTTGTTCTGAATCGAAGAACATTTTCAAAGTTTAGCCATTTAGAAATCTATCCCAGCTTTTGTTTTACTTTTGCATGGCTTCTTTTTTAGCCAGGGTGAGTAACTCACTAGGGTTCTCTCCAGTTTCCTTAATGTGTGCATAGTCTTGTAGTACATATTTATATTCTTCTAGACCATAAGGGAGAAATAGAATATTATCAAGGCAAATATCCCATTGCGGCTTTCTTGTTCTCTGTCTCTCTGCTGAGTTTCTGGATGGTTGTCAGTCAATTTCTTGCCCAAACAGTTCAGTCAGGCCAGGAATGACATGGTCTTACCTTCTTGTTTGCCACTAAGACCTTCACTGTTTTAATAATACCCCTGGTCATGGAAATTTCTGTGTTCTACCTCAAATAAAATTAGCTCTGAAGCAGCAAGGCTGCTGGTCCTCACAGTGTGACTCAGCATAGTAAACTTCTGCATAATGGAACCTGGGATGTTGGAGGAATGAGAGACAGTCCTGAGCCAACATGTCAGACACCCAGGTTTCATTTAGATCCAGTAGAGTTTCATAAACACTTCTCAGTTTGTTGCATGTTTTGGTCAACTTCCAAAATTTTTTACTGACAAGTTTAATATTTAATTTTTAGGGATATTTGACATGTCCTGACTCAGACATTCTGGAAATCCTAATCATTCTTTATTTTCCAAATCTCTTTTTCAGAGATCTTATGAAAGCAGAAGTGAGACTATTAGGGCCAAGAAAAGGAATCAGGGAGAGGCAGGTGAGAAGGACAAGGGGAGGAATCAGAAAATGAAATTGATCAAACTATATTATATGCATGTATAAATATGCCACAATGGAACTCACTATTTTGTATAATCAGTAAGTACCAGTAAAAAAATCTATCCACATGAATTATGTATGTATGGCTTTACATTAATTATATATGCCAAATAGAATTCCTTAACATGTTATTCTCTCAAAAATATGTTGTAGTCCTCTCTTTTATCACAATAAATGTAGACATATACCATCAACCCCCAACAACCCCCCACCAAATCTCCTTTTCCACATTCTCATAGCTGCTTCTATCCTTCAATGAATCTCTACTCAGAGGGGCCACCCCTGACCATCCTATGTAAAATAATCTTTGCCTTGTCTCCTTACTCTGCTTTTATATCATAATGTTTTCCAATCCCGACATTATTTTATATATAGAACACAAACCTCCTGATGGTAGGGACATTGTTTTCTTAATCATTGTATCCTTAGTGCCTATTAAAAGCCTAGTAAATAGGGAATCCTCCACGAATATTTGAGAGAAAAAATGAATGAATGTTCAGTACCGAGTTATTTTAAGCTTGTGTAAAAATAGTCCTTCTCATACATTTTTGTGGTATTGTGAACTGTTATGACATTTTGGGATGTTATTAAACTTGACCCTGCAATTACAGTTTTAGGAATCCACCACTTACAGAAATAGTCCCTTGTATGAAAAATTATTTGTATTGAAATGTTCACTAAATCATTGTTTATAATCTAGAAAAAACCTAGAAACAAAGCTAAATATGCAGTATATGGGAATGCTAAATACTAAGAAAAATAAGTTAATAAAAGGCCTTGTTTAGAGATAGTGTTTTGTAATGGAAAGATGTTTATGATAATTACAAAACCCACATGTGACAAAATGTGAATCTGATTACACAATTAATTAGTAAAAAAGAAAACTCTACATGTGTCTGTTTTTTGTATAGATTTGAATGTGTAGGTATGATGAAGACTATATTGAGGGAATAATCACTTTTTAATCTATGAATTTTTTACTTTCTTATAGTTTCATGTATTACTTTTGTAATTTTATGTTTTCTATTTATAAAGAAAGGAAAAATAAAGGGAATATTATCACATACTCCATTTTTATTTGTCAAAGCATACTGGTAGTGCACTTCATCTCCTCATAGTGTGTGCTTAATAGGAATTAACATTTTTTAATTTGACAGAGAAAATACTTACCAAGTGTGCACAGCTGCAAATCGAGTATGTAAGTGTAATAACAAATTCCACGGGGTAAGAGGCCAGTAAAATACGTGAAACTTCCCTCCCTAGTTTCTGTAACCATAAAATAGGGAGAAAGCTTACATTATTATGTTTAGTAAGTGCAAACATGCTCATGGAAGGAACTCCTAGTATAAGAGCAAAGGAAAAGAAGGAAAATAAGAACAGATGAACCTATTTCACTATCTGATTTCTGCAGGCATTTTTATTTCATTTGCTTTCCGCTTCACTGTTAATGTTTTTCATTCCACCCAATTCATCGTCTGTGGCTTCCATTCCTGATCTTCATCACTTAGCATTTTTGTCACACTCCTTACAACTTTTTGTTCTCATTAATGTCTTCATTAGAGTCCCTGAACAGTTCACTCTCTAAAATCTTCACTTCAGATTTAAACCTTCCATCTCTAATGATAATATGGCCACCAAGAAATTTTTAAACATGATATCCTTGTCTTTTTTTTTTTTTTTGCGGTACCGGGAACTGAACCCAGGGGTGTTCTACCTCCGCGCTACACCCCCGGCCCTATTTTTTATACTTTATTTTGAAACCGGGTCTCACGAAGTTGCGGAGGGCCTCACTAAGTAAAGAGAGAGAGAGAGAGAGAGAGAGAGAGAGAGCTGAGGCTGGCCGCGAACCTGGATCCTCCGGTCTCTGCCTCCCAAAGTACTGGGATTACAAGTGAGCGCCACCATGCCTGGCTATCCTTGTCTTTAAAACAGCTATTATTAGTTATAAACTTACTTAACTTACATTTTTGACAATAAAAACCTCACATAAAATTGCTGTAATATCACATGGACTGATAAGTAAATTAAAAAAAGTTCAAAGAACATTTCATTTGGAAGCACCAGGTGATTGTGATTGCTGGGATACAGCAGATCCCTTCTGTTGCAATTGGAAAGATATTTTCAACTCCATGTATGATGGGTGACTTATGTGTATTATACTGCAGCTTATCCTAAAAATGTAGTCTTTGTGCTGGCCATGTAAAGACAAGAATGATATTCAGACGTATGAGGAATAACATAATTCCCTTTCCTTCAATTCCTTCTCTTCCTCCATCTCTTCTTTTTCCTTTGTTGGTTTTATTAATATCTTTTATATGCACAAAACTATTAGGTGGTAGGGATTAGATAATAGGAATACAATGATATATAAAAACTTCCTATTTTCTCAGAGTTTATAATCAAGTAGTAAAGATGGAAAGGTAACATAAAGTCACATATGATAATCAAAATGAGTAAAATCTTGCTCAATAATTAGGGAACAGGAGGTTCACTAAAAGCCATTAATATCTAGGGAGGCTACAAAAAGAGGTAGGACCTTTGAAATATGGTCAGGACTGAGAAAATATGAAGAAAGAAGCAGTATTCTAGGCATCTTTAAGGTTTATTTACTCATTTCATTGTAACATCTTGTTTCAGAAAGAATTTAATAGCATAAGTTAAAAGTATTACTAAATAAGAAATGGGGACATAAAATGGAACCAATAATAAAGGTATATCACAATAACTACAGTTTGTTAATGTAAGGAAACAACTGAACGTAAGAAACTTAACATGTTTTGAGAATGATAAAACAAGTTTTAACTGAAATATAGTGTTCATTTATGTATGATATAGACAGGAAGATAAGGAAGAAACTAGTGCATCTGAAATACCCAGGTAAAGAATTCTAATTTAAGTTTGCTGGCACCAATACAGAATCATAACATTTTAGCTAGAAACTACTTGTAGCTTCTAAGCTGGTTAGACTGTAAAATGTCATTTTTACTAGTAACATTAAATCCCTTAATTGATACAAGTTAGTGTTATTCTCAAACCTCTTACCCTGAAGAGGTAAGATATTTTACAGAGTGGCTGAAATAGGAAACGGAGAGCAAGTGAGTGAGCGAGCGAGAGAGAATGAGAATGTGTGTGTGTGTGTGTGTGTGTGTGTGTGTGTGTGTGACTGAGTTCTTAACATATAACCTGAGCTTCTGGACCAAGTTTAAGTAACTGCACTTTTTTGATAACATCAATTTGGGATGCATTTCCTGTCACATTAAACCAAAAGAATTATAATTTAAGGAATTAAATAAAGAATAAATAATACCTGGTTATTCGAAAGACAGTACAAAGAGAGGGGTTAAGGTCAAGATTTTGAGCCTAGGAAAGTGAAACAAGGGATTCTTGCAGTACAGTACTTTGAGGAGGTATACATTGTCCATTTTAAATCTTTCAAGTTTGAGATGATAATGACAGAAGTATATACAAGTAGAAAAGTCAAGCTAGCCATTAGAATAACAGGGCAGAACTTTGGGAGAAAGAATGGAGCAGTTAACTAACAGGCATGGATTAGCATTTTCTCCATTTTATATATAAGGACACTAAGAAACAGGAAGTTTAGCAGGAAATTAAAATGTGAATGAATGCAATCTGGCTCTGGAATCTATACTATTAACCATTCTGCTATATGCAGGACATATTTCAGAGGCATGCACTTTTGGGGGATATCTGAACCTACCTGGGAACACTGATAATTTGATGAGTTTGTGGTTTTAGGAAAGTCCCTGGCTTATGTTAGAAAATGTGACATGAAAATCTTGTAAAATGTTGGCTACCTTAGTAAATGTAGGTAATAATTCTATGATGTTACTAGGAAAAGATAGGGAGTAAGAAATGTAGTTCTAATATACAAGTTCATTTCGTGTAACTGATCACAGCAAACAAAACTAAAACTTGTGATTTTGGGGAGACTACAAAACCAATAGTTAATACTGAGTTCAGATCAGATCAATACAGTCTATAATGGTTGGTAATGTTTACTGCAGAGACAGGTGGTGTGGTTTGTGTATGGTTTGAGTGTGTCCCCTATGGGTTCAGGTTTTGGAAGCTTGGTCCCCATTTGGTAATAGTTAAGAGGTAGTAGGGAACTTTCAGAAGTGAGCCTAGTGAGTGGTTATAGGTCACAGGGATGCTGTCCTTGGAAGGAACTGACATACTTTTCATCAGACTCTCATTAGTTCTGGTAAGAAGATTGTTATAAAAGAGCAAGACTGGACCCTCCCTGCTCTTTGGCTTCCTGTTTCACCAAGTGATCCCTATCATGCAATGATTCCATGCTATGAGGCCCTCACTAGAGGCCAAACAAATAGGGCTGCCCATCCTGGATTTTCAGCCTCCAAAACTGTGAGTTAAATAAATCTCTCTTTCTTTATAAGTCTCTAGCATCCGTTATTTTGTTATAGCAATGGAAAACAGATTAATATAGCAGGTCTTGATGATTATACCATATTATCTTAAATTGTGGATTATCAGCTTAGGAATAAGAATGTTGACTTAAATATCTTAAGACAATTATACACTTAATAATTTAAGTCCTCCCTCCTTATTTTCTGCCCCCCAAATCAGAATCTAAGATTTGTATATATTGAATTTATAGGACAATTAGAGAATTTTCTTAGAATTTATAGGGAAAATCTGGTCCATGTTTATTTAAAATCATCATTCATTACACATAATCTATTTTGGGGTATTGCTGCACTTTCTATCATTGTCTCACTGTCCTCCAGGCTTCTGGTCTCTATTCTTGGCTTCTTTCCACTGATGGTCCTCTGTATATTGCAGGTAAAGAGAGGAAGTGGATAGGAGAATCAGGAAGTTATCTCTCACCACAACTCTTCTATTTATCATTGTAAATGTTACCTATTTTGTCCTGTTGGCCAAAGAAAGAGGAATTCTGTTCTAACCCATCCTCATTTTAAATGGGAGATTTTTAAAAGTATTGCTAATGTCTTTGCAGCACTAATGTTCTACGATTCTGAATTTAAACCAAACACAACTGGAATAAAAGTATTGTGTTATAAGTTATGAGTGAAGATATTCACATTTACTGGACAATGTTACTATCTTAGGAAGAAATATAGTTATTTCTGTGGTATAAAGTATATGAAGTCTAGTAAATTAAACAGAAGACAGATTTATGTATATTTAGCATTTGCAGACTTAAAGCAAAATTCATGTAAGATGCAAATATTGAATTGCTATGAAAAGTTTTGTGTTAAATCATAAATTACTAGATGTTTACAATTTGAACTGTATGTGTCAAGAGCAGAATTCTTTTGTTGGTTTTAGGAATGATTTTATAGCCTAAGATTATACTCTTCTTACATTAAAAGAAGTGATCCTGTGCCTAACGCATAGACATTTATCACTGAAATCTTCACATTTTTTACTTGCTTTATTTTAATTGGACAAGTCAATAAATCAAATGGATTATTAATATTTACTAAAAATATTGCATCTTAAATTTATTTTTGAATTAAAACTTTCAATCAAGAGCTTACAACCAAATCAAAGAATTTTTAAGGAACAATAAAAGCCTCATTTTACTTCCTAAGTCTTCAAAACCACTGAAAAGAATAATTTTGCAATTTAAGGCCATCTTGGTGAGACTGCACAGGAGCTGGTGGCTTCTAGAACCTGGTGGTTCTCAGAGACCAACTCCAGCAAAGAAGAAGCTAAATCTCGCCAAGCCAGTGATTGCAGAGAGCCAACACCAAAAAGCAATTGCATTCTTTTCTCCATGCTTAAATACCTCAAGACCGCCGGGTGTGGTGGTGCACGCTTGTAATCCCAGTACTTTGGGAGGCGGAGACCGGAGGATCCAGGTTCGCGGCCAGCCTCAGCTCTCTCTATCTCTTTCTCTCCCTGTCTCTCTCTCTCTCTCTCTCTCTCTCTACTTAGTGAGGCCCTCCGCAACTTCGTGAGACCCGGTTTCAAAATAAAG
>PVJS01020236.1:0-10215 GCA_004027185.1 Glis glis
AAATGCATCCAGTAACTTTTGCAAGGCAGACCAGGGTCTACACAAGACAAGGAAGCCGAAAACAAAGCCATCGAAATGCATCCAGTAACTTTTGCAAGGCAGACCAGGGTCTACACAAGACAAGGAAGCCGAAAACAAAGCCATCAAAATGCATCCAGTAACTTTTGCAAGGCAGACCAGGGTCTACACGAGACAAGGAAGCCGAAAACAAAGCCATCGAAATGTATCCAGTAACTTCTGCAAGGCAGACCAGGGTCTGCACGAGACAAGCAAGCCGCACCTTTTACCAAGAGCTTTCCCTAGCTGCTTTAATGCTTTGAGTAGCCTTCAGGGAAATAGAGTGAGAATCAACCCTACTTATCTCTAGGGGCTTGCTATCCTGATATCCTAACCATTTTTTGAGGCAATAATCAATTTTTTAATAATCCCCTTAAAATCCTTTTTTATAAGTAACAAGAGATATTTTTAATATGAGGGGAAAGTAAAGAGGAAGGAGAGAGAGTGAGAGAGAGAGAGAGGATGGAGAGAGGGGATGAAGAAGAAGAAGAAGAAGAGGAGGAGGAGGAGGAGGAGGAGGAGGAGGAGGAAGAAGAAAGTACTATGCTTAGTGAAATAATCCAGACTCAAAGAAAAATATTGGACGATCGCACTTATATGTGAACTCTATAAAACATATCACATGTACAGAAATGGAGATTAAAACAGTGGTTGACGGGGGGATGGAGAGAGAGAGATCAGGATATATAATGTAGCAGATAAATATGAGGAATGAGCCTAGAGGTTTAACGCACAACATAAAGGACAATAGTTGATAAAACTATACTGTACTTGGCATTTCTGATAAATGAATGGATTTTAGCTGCTCTTGCCACAAAACCAACCAAACAAACAGAATAAAAAATGGGCCAACATGTAAGATGGGGTATTTGCTAATTGGCTTCACCACAGTCACCATTCTATTATATATATGTGTGACCCAGAACATTAGGCTGTGTACTTTAAATATACACAATAAAACGCACGTTTTTGTAAAGGAGGTTTCCCCCTGGAGGGGTATTAAATAAAAGTCAGTCAGTGAGGTTTTCCACAAGAAAAGAATAAAAGATAAATAAACCAGTACAGAAGTGAAGACTAAATCGCAGGGAATAAGTCAGGAGACCCTGGACTCATCCTGACCACGTGTTCTTGCTTCTGCACCCTTCTGCCTTTGTTTCTCTGTCCAGGTTCTTGCCGGGATTCGATTCTGCAGAGAAGATGTCTGCATCGGCCTTTGCCTCTTTGAACAAACTACCCAACTGGGCAGTTAACATCTACGTGTCATCCCACTGGCAAATCAGACCCTAAAACACTGATGTGTGATTCTGCTTTGTCTAAAAGAACAATCAAAAGGTTATTTGCGGGGGGGATAAAACTGTCAGTTGAAAATACCATTTCTCCCTCAGCAATTTAGCAAGACCCTGATTCAAAAAATAAACAATAAGAAGGGCTAGGGGTGCAACTCAGAGGTACAATGGCACCTAGGTTCAATCCCCATTTCTTTTCCTTCTTTCCTTCCTTTCTTTTTTCCTTCCTTCCTTCCTTCCTTCCTTCCTTCCTTCCTTTCTTCCGAATACCCTTTCTCTGAGAATAAACATACTTGCCAAAATTATTTTCCCAAACTGACTTAAAAGATCATGGGTTTATTTTCTAAAAAAAAAAAGAAAACCCAATCCCCATTTCTTTTCCTTCC
The DNA here is from genome assembly GCA_004027185.1 of Glis glis. Taxonomy (NCBI): domain Eukaryota; kingdom Metazoa; phylum Chordata; class Mammalia; order Rodentia; family Gliridae; genus Glis; species Glis glis. The sequence goes on from PVJS01020236.1 coordinate 1,730, forward strand.
TTTCTTCCTTCCTTCCTTCCTTCCTTCCTTCCTTCCTTCCTTCCTTCCTTTCCTTCCTTTCTTCCTTCCTTCCTTCCTTCCTTTCTTCCTTCTTTCCTTCCTTCCTTCCCTCCTTCCAGAAATGTCCTTTCTCTGAGAATAAACATACTTGCTGAAATTATTCGCCCAAACTGACTTAAAATAACATGTGTGTATTTTCCAAAACCCCCAGCGTCCACAGTTGCAAGCCGGGCTTCCCTGTGTGGTCCTGGTGGAAGTGAACTCTGCCCACTGCCATCCCCCATACGCCTCTTTTCTCTTTAACTTGAACCGAATCTTTGTTGTCATATTTTATCTTGACGATTATCACATCAGTCAGGAGAGAAGCCAACTCTACTCTGAAACACGGAAGAAGCAGGCCCAAGTGTTAAGGATATTGCTTATTGAAATAGTGAGAACTTGCTCTTAAAACCGGGAAAACGCCAAAAAGAAGAGAAACAGCCCTGTGAGGTTGATTTTGCTATGAAAGTAGAAGATGCAAGAAGAAAAACTGAGGGAATTCTGCAGCAAAAAGGCAGGTGGCTAAAGAGAAAGAGGAAGTGCTGGTCTAAACAGGAAGCTTAGCAGGGCATAGTGGTGCACACCTGTAATCCCAGGACTTCTGAGGCTGAGACAAGAAGATTGAAGGTCCGAAGCCAGCCTCAGCAACTTAATGAGACCCTGTTTCAAAATACAAAAGGGCTAGGGGTGTAGAATGTCCCTGGGTTCCATCCCCAGTACTACAAAAAAGGTATTTTTTAAATAAATGCCTTTTTTTCTCTTGTACTTTCATTTTATTTATGTCTATATGCTTTCATTGGTGCATTATAGTCTCACATCATAGTGTAAATCATGTTGACAGTGACATACATACACACAACACTTGGTGCCCCCCCTGCCTCCCCATTTCCCCCCTTCCCAACACAGAGTACTGAGATTGACATTGGTATATTCACATATGTGCATAGTCGATGGTAGTAATTCCATTAATGAACCTCAGTCTCCCCCTCCCCTTCCCTTAGACCACCTCCCTGGCTCCACTGAGGTTTCTCCTCCATTATCTTGAGTCCTTTTGGTATCCCAAATACTCCCTAGCTTGGTTCCAAATTATGGAACCAAGCTAGGTGTCCATCAACAGACGAATGGATTACAAAATTATGGGAAATACACACAATGGAATTCTACTCAGCAATAAAGAAGAACAAAATTATATCATTTGAAAGAAAATGGAAGGACCTGGAGAACATTATGTTAAACTTCTTTTTATTAAATGGATGCTTACTAAAGACAGGAGGTATTTGTGTGCATGTGTGTAAAAAAAATGGAAGGAAGAGAAGATGTGATTCAGTAAAGAGCCACTGGGGAGGCAAAATTTAAGGTTCAACCAAAAAAAAAAAAAAGAAAAGAAAAGAGAAGATGGATGTCTGATAGATTTACATCCAGAGTAATTAAGAACTCAGGCAGGTGATTCAATTTCGGAAAGGCTAAGGTCTCTCTCATCCTTTGGAGATGAAGAAGGTAGATGATTAATTATAATGGCACTGGGGAATTTTCAGGTGGAGAAGGAAAAATGTTACAATTTTTAAAGAGAATTTGCTCTTTCTCTGCAGCCAGGGGCAGGAAGAGACAGTATCTTGGAAAACACAAAATGAGATCAGACCTTTGAGAGGAGTGAAAAAGAAATATTGAGTAGCCATTGCTGCTCATGGCATGGAAATACTGCAGAATGATTTCCAAAGTGACTATCCAAGCTAGGCATGGTGGTGCACACCTGTAATCCCAGTACTTGGGAGGATGAGACAGGAAGATCACAGTCTCCAGGCCAGCCTCAGCAACTTAGTGAGACCCTCAGCAACCTAGCGGGAACCTTGTTATAAAATAAAATAATAAAATAGGGTTGGAGGTGTAGCTCAGAAGTAGAATGCCCCTGAGTTGAATCCATAGTACCCTCTCCCCAAAATGACTATCAGTAAGAAGAGGCATTCCCTAAGGTTAGATGTAGACACGTGGTAGTTGACAGACTAGAGAAAGAGTGAAGAGTCTGGGTTAGTAGGAAGAGTCAGGAAAGGTGAACAGAGAGAGGCTTTCACGGAGAGATGCCGAAGGTGGCCACAGTCCCGGGGGACACCCTGAGTGCGGGACTCCGAGGTGGAGGGAAGATGGAAGTTATTGGGTTGAGGAATCGCGCGTGTTAGCAAGCGTGACAACTGTCAGGGTGGAAAAAGAACGAAAACACAGGCCAGTCCAACTCTGCTCTGGAGCAGAACACGGACTTCCTCAGCTTCTAATCTGAGCTCCTCCGCTGGAAGAAAGCTGTGTCCATTTCTCAGAAGTGCAATGATTAATATTCGCCACCGTTAGCACATAGCTCACGCCATCAGACTACAGCCGCGTACAGTCCACTAACTAGACTGTGCTCTTCCCCAAGGCAGGGTCCCCCTGCTCTTGTCCACAAACCTACTCACAGCAAAGAGATATGTGTTAAATGCTTGAACAATGACTAAAGGAACGTGTCACCCGCTGGTCTTTGTAGCCTCAGGTTTAACGTTGTTACTTAGGCACAGCTAAATAAATAGGGAGCAGCTTCCAGATATTTTATATTTTCTTAGGATAAGTGTTTATTTGTACTGTTTGCCTTCTCAGCAGGGGAAAGGGAAATTTGCTTTGTCTTGTTTGGTCTAGAAGAGTTGAAATGAGAAGACATTTTTTTCCCAGTTTTGTTTGTTTTGTTGGAAATTGTTTGTTTGTTTTGGAAATTGAACCCAGGGGCATTCTACCTCGGAGCTATATCCCCAGCCCTATTTTTTTAATTTTTATTTTAAAACAGGGTCTTGCTAGGTTGATGAGAGTCTCACAATTTATTGAGGCTGGCCTCGAACTTGCGATCCTCCTGTCTCAGCCTCCCAAGTACTGGGATTACAGATGTGCGCCACCACACCCCAGTCCCGTTTTTACTATTTTCCCTTCTCAGGACCTTTTGTTTCTAAGCCATACTCTAATATGCAATATTTTGCTCTCATATTATGGTTATTAGTATTATACTCCAGTTGACTAAGGAACAATCTGTAACTGCAGGAATTGTCCCCCAACAAACTGCAGTTGAGACTTTAAATTATTCAGTGGAAGTCTGAATTATCTAGAACAGGCAGCAATATGATCAGATGACCTCAGGAATCAGACAAGGAAGGTAAATGAATAAGCTTGTGAAGTGAGCCATGGCGACACATGCCTGCCATCCCAGTACTTGGGAGACTGAGACAGAAGGATTGCAGTTTCAAACCCTGCCTCAGCAACTTAGTGAGACCCTCGGCAACTTAGTGAGACCCTGTTTCAAAATTTAAAATAAAATAGGGCTGGGGGGTGTAGCTCAGAGGTGGAATGCCCCTGGGTTGAATCCCTAGCACCCCCCAAGAAAAAGAAGAAACTCGTTCGTGGGTATAACTCAATTTGGAATAAAGGGGGTAGCCAGGTTCTAGAAGGTGTGTGTCCAGCCTATATCGCTCCGACTCAAAATTGGTTTTAACTGTGGAATGTTCAGAATGCCACATATTAATTGATTAATGGGTAATGAAATGCTGTTGTATATATCCCCTCATCTAATGCATCTGGAGTAGGGTTTGTATGGATTAACTTGACTTATTTTAAATCTCCCAGCTAAAGAGTAACAACTTATTTAGACACAAGCTGTCAAATTAAATATGTATGTGTGTGCACATGTGCATGCACACACACACAAACACACACACACACACACACACACATATCCAATTTCCTAACATTTTGCTTAAGTGAAGTGCTAGAAAAATAAACCCTAAAGTGTAATTGTACACTTGTTAATGGGTTGATGGCATGTTCACTATAATTGGCTTTTTTTTCATGCAGTGCTTCTGTTGTCAGGGAAAAGATAATTCTTCCTGTCAATTGCTTCCTAATTTATCTCATGTTGTAGGCCCTGCCAATTTAGCTATTCAATTATAGCAATATCCATTCCTCTTACTTGCAGGAATTGAGCTCTGAAAAGACCTGTGTATTTGAAACAAAGGATTAAAGCCGAGTCAATTCGGTTGCTCGTGGTTATGGGGGAGAGGGATATTATGATAAATGAAACTCACTCGTAATCCAAAAAGAGCTTGTTTTAGGCCGATGCAGCAGGATGCTACTGGAGTGACTTGTATGAGCCTCACCAACTCAAAACAAGCGCTCCTTCAGTAGGGTCACTTATTAAACATGGGGAGGAGCAAGAAGAAACGGAGACGCCAGAGATCCAGAGTGACATGTGGACACCAATGTTACCTGAAGAGGAGATCAATCAGCCACTTACTTGTTTTACTTTGCTGAATTCTTGTAAATTAAAATAAATGCGTACAGTGCTTATCCTAGAAGAAACATCGAAGGATCCTTCTGGAAGCCTCTTGTCTACTGGGAGGCGCAGTTTTATTGGTAAGGTACACAATAGACTTTCATCTACTTTTACAGGTAAGGAAATTACAGTCAGTGAGGCAGAGTTTTGTTGTTGTTGTTGTAATGTAAGGTATAAGCCGGGCGTGGTGGTGCACGCTTGTAATGCCAGTACTTGGAGACCGAGACCAGAGGATCCGGGTTTGCAGCCAGCCTCAGCTACTTAGTGAGGCTCTCTGCAACTTAGTGAGATCTTGTTTCAAAATAAAGAATAAAAAATCGGGCTGGGGGTGTAGCTTGGAGGTAGAATGCCCCTGGGTTCAAGCCCCAGTACTGCAAAAAAAAAAATAAAGTAAGTTATTAAATGTATGCATAAGCAAGAACAAAAAGAAAGAAAAATGTAAATGACTTCTAACAGACCACATCTTTGCGGTCTTTGTCAAATCATAATTAAACTGAAGTCTCCCTCTTGCCCATCTGTAAAACAAGAACTAATATTAAGTTTTTCTCCTCAAGACACCAAGCCGGGACTATATGAAACCAAAATAACAGATGTGAGGCTTGCGAGTCATTTTGAAAAAATATTTATTTAGATATGCTGAAGCTGCATTTGGGGCTAAAATAGTTATTTCAAGTGGTCCCTTCTAAAACTGTATTTCTCTGGTTTCATGTCAGCTTCTTATGAAAGAACTAATAATTCATAACACTTTGAATTTTTAATTTATTTGAATTTATGTAAACTACATTGCATCCATCAATCATTCTTGTTTGCTTGATTGCTCATAAAAAACCATTTTTAGCAAGGTTTGAAGACTTTTAATGTCAGATTATTTATTATATTGTATGCCTGTATTTGATATACAACTAACTGGATCTTATAGATGTCTATGTTGTACTTTATTTATATATACTAGGCTGCTGATGAATTCAAATTCATCATATTCTCAAATTCTATTTTTAATATAAATCATATTTCTTTGTGTGTGTGTATATAGTACTAGGGATTGAACCCAGGGGCATTCTACCTCTTAGCTACACCCCAGCACTATTTATTTATTTACTTAGTTACTTATTTATTTATTGTTGAAACAGGGTCTTGCTAAGTTATGATGTGCTGGCCTAGATCCTGTGATCCTTCTGTCTTAGCCTCCCAAGTCCTGGGATTACAGGCATGTGCCACCATGCCCGGCCCATGTTGCTCTGAAAAGCAATCATATCCCCACCAGAAATCTTTCAGAAACTTGCTTCCTATAAGTGACAATGGAAGGAGATGAGGTGGAGACTTGGAAAGAAGAAATTGCGCTAAATCAGAGGGGTTAAGATAGAGAAAAAAACCTCTAGCAAAGTGGGGTTCTCTGTGCAAATGTACTCTTCCTGGTCTATTATCTGGAGCCACCACAGGTAGCCTGAGCGGATGGTTTAATACACGTGCATAAAGTCAGTGGGACCTGAGCGAGCCCTGCCCCGGTGCTTCCTGGTTTAAAGGATTGGGAAGAAGGACACTTTTTCTGTGCCTCTCTCTTAGCTTCTAGTGGTTGGCTGGCACTGTTTGGTGTTCTGCTGCTTGATATATCATTCTGATCTCTTCCTTCATCCACCCATGGTGGTGTATGAGTGTGTTCGTGTGTGTGTGTGTGTGTGTGTGTGTGTGTGTGTGTGTGTAAATCCCCCTTTCCCTCTTTTTTATAAGGACATAAGTACTTTTGTATTAAAGGCCCAGTGTACCCCAATATGACCTCGCTATAACTAACTCCATTGGCAGCAACCCTATTTCTACATAAGGCCACATGTTCATGTACTAGGGGTTAGGACACTAACAGGAATTAGGAGATACATGGTAACACCATAACTATGGCCAACATGACACCACATACTCAACCTATAACCCTTGCCAATACGTCCTAATGGTCACTCCTTCTTCGTACAGCAAATCTTTATCTCAGGCTCTATTTCCCTAAAACACAGTATAAGACAAAGCACCACCAATGTAATAACAATTTGGAGGCTAAAACATTATAACGGCGATGAACACAGAATTTCATTTTCGGCTTTCAACAAAAAATGTACCGAAATGCCTATAATGTTCCAAGAATTGTCCTAAGCAATGAAGAAACCGGAAAGTAACAACATAGACCTAATCTTTACTAATCAACAGCTTATGTTTTATTGAACTGAGATAAGCAATAAGTCAATTAATTGTGAGAAGGGCTTGCACCCAACTAAAATAGATGTCGCAGTAGTGACTGACTGGGTGGTTATGTTATGCTAAAATTTAGTATCCAATTGTTTCTAAGTAGTATTATTAGTAATATTATTAGAAAATAAAGTGTTAATAATTGACATTAGTCATTAGTAACTGCTGAATCACTTCCAGCTTAAATGACACTTACCCTGGAGTCTAACTAACACGAAGGAGCCAGCCAGGTAGAAAGGGCTTCAGCAGATGCAGTAGCTATAGCTAAATGCTTACGATGGGATGACCTTGTGATACATATTTAAATAGGGGCCAGAAATAAAGGCAGTGTGTCTAGAGGGCACTTAGAGGAGAGGCAAAACAGGTGGAGTTAAGGCTAGAGGCTAAAAGGGGACCAGCAAATCAGATGCTAAGTATGACAGGAGTAACCAGGGAGTAGCAAAATATGACCTACATTTATACACAATAACTGGCTAACGACCAGTTCTGCCCCTGTAGAAACAATATGAGCACTTAGGGCCCTTTTGCAATAACCTAGCCTCCTGACCCTGCTGTTCTGCCTTGCATGAGAGTAGGAGATGGAGAGAGATAAATGGATTCGGAGTCTGTTTTAAAGCTACAGGTAACAGTACTTGGCATGACTTGCTGATTGAGTGTAAGACTGAGGAAATGGGATTCGTTGAGGCCCGTTTGTTTGCATTGGACAAGTTGCATGGTGGTACTAATTACAGGTATGAAGAAAACTAGGCGAAGAGCAGGATTTCCGGGGATAGATTAAGAATTCTTTTTTGGCCATGGTAAGTTCGAGCTGCGTATTGAGCAGTGAGATAAATATGTCAAGGGTTAGCTTTTGATATCTTAGTCTGGAGTTCTGGGAAGTGGTCTTGGCTAGAGATAGAGATTTGGAAGGTGTACATGTATAAAAGTATTTAAAGCTCTAGGATTGGATGAGATAGCCTGGGGTGGAGAGAGAGCATAGCTAGAAAAGAAGAGTAGTCAATATTGTGGCAGAGTTGATAAGGCGCTCCCAGATTGATCAAGAGGTTAAACAGAAGAGAAGTCTGATCAAGGAATCAGTTCTATACAGCTCACAGTTCTATACAGCATCCCAAAGGTCAAGAGATTACTGTTCATAAAATAAAAACAGAGAACTAACCACAGCGGGTTTCAACAATTAAGGTCCCTGGTGACTTGTAAGATGTCTGCAGAGGAGAAGAGATAGATGCTCTTTGAATGGGGTGGAAGAGAGAAGGGGGAAATAAGAAAGCAAAGGCAAAATGTAAATCTCTTCCATGAGTTTTAAGTGTATCAGTGAATGGGGTGGTAGTTAAAAGGAATGTGGGGGTCAGGAGAGGTTTTGTGTTATTGCCTCTTGCTTGTTTTTTAGTTTTTGTTTTTAAGACAGTGGGTAATGACCAGGATAGAATGATCCAGTAGACAGGATAGGATTCAATGATGCACTGGAAGACATTAATTTCAGGATTGGCCTGGCCGAGCATGAAAATAGGGATGCTTTGTGCTATCAGAGGCTGATCCATCTGTATTGAACTCTAGATTACAGAAATTTCATTTCTGAAATTCAACCATCAACTTTTTTTTCCCTATCACCATTGTGATAGATATAAATATAAAACCTTGGGATCTAACCTAAGTTTCCGCCTGAGTTCTTCCTTCTGTAGATATGGTCTATTGGGAGATGTAGCATCATATAGCCAGGAAACAGAAGACACATCGAAACAAGGTTCTCTTGGAAGGAGTTTGAGTGCTATTAGAAAACTGGGTAGTTACTGGAGAGAAGGAAGGGACCAAGGGAATGTTCTTTGTAAATGTTTTTGGTTTTTATGATAGGAGATAGTAGAGCATATTTATATGTTAA
>PVJS01020236.1:10315-32930 GCA_004027185.1 Glis glis
TTTATCAGATGGGCTTACAGTTTGAAGCAATGTAGTCCCAGGTTCTGACTGCACGTGGAGAGTCAGAGGAACCAGTAGCTGGTCGAACGGTCTAAGAGCTGGAGTCTTAGGATCGGAGCAACCACTAATTCAGTCCCAGTCCAAGACGTGAAGATCAGGAAGCTCTTCGGAGAAACGATGGTGAAGTTTCAGTTCGAAGAGCTGGAGGCCGAGAAGATCAAGAAGCTCTTCAGAGAAAGGCGAAGCCGGCGGCCGACGATCTCAGGCGAGAGCAGATGCGTTTTCCTCGGAAAGAGTCGCGCGCACTCTACGCGGTTTCTCCCTCTTTATCTAAGTCCGCGCCTATCAGAATCCTGCTGTCTACATTCAGGGCAGGGCTTTCTCTTTAATCTGCTGTTGCACACCCAAAATCACATAATCTTGGGTGTGTCATGATCAGGTCAACTTGATAACCTAGATTAACTATCACATAGTGTAACCAAATACTTTCTTCAACTGGATTCTTCCTTTGAGTCCCATCCGGGGTACCAAAATGATCCAGGTACCCATATCCACTTGTCTTCTCTTATTGGGTTCTGGTCCAGTGGATTTCAATAACTGAAGTCCAAGGACTAATGAAAGGTATAGAATATGAAAGTTTATTTAAGCCAAGGAAAGATAGAAGACAAAAATAGCTCCCCACACATAGGGGGGGGGTCCCTGAAAGAGAGTAACCATTGAAGTTCTTAGGAGGTGAGCTTTTATACCTTCTTGTAGCTCCTAGTCTGCTTTTTTGTGATTAGTCAGAATTGGGTCTTGGGGAACCAATGTCTTTTGACCAATTTCAATCCTTAATTTGAATCGTTATCTCATGGGGTGGTGGGATCTAATCTCCTGGCGACCTCCCCCCATCCTGTTTATGCAGGTTGTCCTCAGAATGCAACCCAGAGAAGGTGACACAGATGGCCTCTTTTAACCCTTCCTATTCCCAAGTCCTCGACCCTGCCTCAATCATAATGATCTAATGGAAAGATGGAGAGAAATTGGTCAAGAGGAAGAAATAATTAGTTTGGGAGTAAAGCTCCCGATAGTTGACTGAGACTAGAACACAGAGCACAAGTGAAAGGGTTCATGTTTTATATGAACAAGAATACTTTGCCCAAAACATGGCCGACCATGTACCAAGGCGCTACTTCTTCCCCTCACGTGACTGCATTTCCCAGCTGTCTTTCATCTAGATCTGGGTATGAGATTGGATCCCATGGCAGGAACAAAAAAGTGTCACCTCTGGGCTAAAGCAGTTATGTTGTCTCCAGCAACTCTCCTTTGCCTATAAGGTGACCGCAGAGGCCCAGGTTGAAGATGGCCTCACAGCAGGAAGGCAATCTGAGTTTCTAAAGTATTTCTGGAAGGAAAGGTGCTCAGGAAAACCACATGGCCAGGAGGAACCACGCAGCCATCATAAGAGTGACCTGCCACGGGAGAAGCCACTGAGAAGCTGGCACACATTTCTCTAGAGCTTTGAGAACAAAAACTGCTTATGAAATTCCTTTTTAAAATAAAGCTATATTTAATCTGTGTGGGCTTGCTCTTCAGTCAAAACACACTTAAGTCTCCTACTCAGTCATCCTGCCATTGCTTTAAAGCAATTAACTTTGTTATGTCAATTTTAATGTAAAATGATTTGCTTTTGAATGATTTTGTTTCTTGGGAATTAACTATACAAGAAAAGTTCCATGGGTTCGTCTTGCATGTCTCCAGGATATGTGTGGAGTTTTTTATTTTTATTTTTATTTTTTTTTTTTTTGGTACTGGGGATTAAATCCAGGGGCTCTCCCAGTGCTTCAGTTTGTAGAAAGCAGATGGTGAGACTTCTTGGCAGCCATATTGCTTGAGCCAATCCTCATAATAAAGCGTGTGTGTGTGTGTGTGTGTGTGTGTGTGTGTGTTTTCCACTCGTTCTGTTTCTCTGGAGAACCCTGATTAATAAATAAGGTGATATATTCACAGGTTCCAGGGGTTAGGATGAGAACATCTTTGAGTGACCATTATTCTGCTAACCACAGGCAGTGGGATAGGAGAGCAGCTAGGAATAAGAAGAGGTGTGTTCTGTCCCAGTTCTGCCATTTAGATAACCAGACATCATATTGGAACAGGACCCAGATGTGACCGGTATCCATGCATCTACCCTGTCTAGACATTCCACGTCACCTGAGTAATCAAGGTCCAGAGAGGGTTCTGGATTGCTCGGAGCCAAATGCCTAGAAACAGCAGGAGGGAAAGGAAACTGAGGTTCTGAGCCCCAGGCCAGGTCCCCTTCTGCTGCTGTACACTGACATGGGACTTTGTGCACCCAGCATGGGCCCAGGGGATTGTACAGAGAAGTAAATAAAAGAGTCTTTTGCCTCCAAAAAAAAAAAAAATGCTACACTATAGGAAGCCTTGTTATTACCTTCACAATAAAAATACAGAGCTGTCAAATGAGTGTCAGATCTCTTTTGTCCCAAGGGAGAAAAACCAAAGGCTTGAGAGGAGGGAACAAAGAAAATGAAATTCAGTGCTGGAAGTAAAGGGAAAGAGAGTTAAATATGACTTTCTGCCCAGTAGATTTGCCGAGGGCCAATCGCGATTCTGCTCCACTGACATGGAGAAATCTCAAACCCAGCATCAAATTGGTTATTTGCAAAATGCTTAGATATTTAGAGCGACGGAATTATAGGAGAGGAGACATCCGCTCTTCTCTCGGGATCTGCTGTGTTGACTCGTATTTCCATTTGCAGAGATGAAAATTCTAAATTGAGCTTCAAACGCATTTGGGGTTTCTTCTCCAAATTAAACCGCTCCTGCTACTCAACAGAGTAGCATTTAATGTATGGTTGTTTCAGGGGTAAGCTTTGACTTTTTGGCACATGGGAGCAGAGCTGATGAAATAAAACGATTACACTTACATTTAATGGATTAAATTCGGCAACAGGGCAAGGAAGGAAGACATTTCCTCCTGGCGTTGCTGAGCTGGTGAGCGTGGCCTTCAAATCCTGGACCGGCTTTTAAACAGGAAGGCCTTCAACAGAGTTGATCTGCTGAATTTGGGGAACAGGAAATGGTCTTCACTCAACAGTTTGTCTCCAAAAGTACTAAATCCTACAAGGGAAAGTGGATTCTCAGAAGCTAGTAGCTGGGTGTGTTCTGAGAGGCTCAGACATTTTCTTATGATCAGAGTTTGGCTTTAAAAAACTTAAAAATATGGGGGGGGGGAAAGAGACTTGATGAAGGAAACAGTTCAAATAATGTTAGGTTCATAAATGAAGTTTTCAAAATCAATCTCAATAATGCGTACAGGGAAGGGGAGGGACCAGGATTGTATGTATGCACAGGGAAACACATCGAGTGTGAATGTATGTTTCTAAAACTCTGAACCTCATGATGTATAATTACAATGCACCAACAAAAGTATATTAAAAAGGAAAAATAAATTAAAAATTAAAAACACAGGTTGTGTGCGTCATTTGTCAAGAAAAGGGGTAAGTTATAGGATCACTAGAGGTCTGAGCTGGGGGATCACTCATTCCGCGTCTGTAGCCCTATTCCTGAGCCTGTGCAAATATAGCTCTGAATCATTAGATTCAGGGGTTCAAGCCTCATTAATAAGGTGAACAGAGCCCTCCACATGACCAAGCCCACCTCCATCCTACATTCAACTTCACCAGAGAGGCTAACCTCTGAATTTAGATGCTTTAACAAAATGCTTTGCTTAACTAGGAGCGGAGAGGGTTGTGGACTCTATTTCTCAGGTTCAGAGGTTTCAAAGCTACATCTTGGAGTCTGAAAGCAGGTCATGCCTCTGTCTTGGTGTTCTGCTAAACACGGAGCAAAATGCATGGTTCTCAGCTGGCAAAAGCCAACCAAATCGGCTGTGTGCTCTTCCCACAGAAGTTTCCTGAACATCTCCCAGGGGCTGCAATCTGAATGTTCATGTCTTATGTTGAAATCCTAACCCCCAAGGCCATGGTATTAGGAGGTGGGGCTTTGGGATGCGATTAAATCATGAGGATAAAAGTCATGCATGAGATTAGCTTCCTTACAAAAGAGACCTGGAAAGCCCCCCCCCCTCCACCACATGTGCACACAGCAAGACAGCCATCCATGATCAAGGAAGTTCACCCCCACCAGACACCTTCATCTTGGACTTCCTAGCCTCCCCAAAACTGAGAAACAAATTCCTATTGTCTGTAAACCACCCAGCCTATGGAATTTCAATATCGCAACTCAAAAACACTGTTGCCAGGAAACAGGGAAAAGAGATGATGTCAACTTCTGCACAGTAATAAGCCAGACTGCTTTCTGCCCCACTGGACTCTGGGGATTCTAATACCTGCTTCCCGTCAGTGCACACCTGGGTTAGCCACAGAGGATTTCTCTACTGCACGCTGGTCCCACTGGTCAGTTGCTAAAATGTGCTTTAATCTCTCCTTTTTGCAACACACACACACACACACACACACACACACACACACATACACACACACACAGTTTTTATCAGTGTGTCCTGTATATTTTGTGCAAATGTGGCAGGGACAAAGTGAACAATGAGAAATCCTATTTGGTGTTGAATCACAATAAGAAGGCAACCTGGAGATAGGCATATTGTAACCTATGCACTCACTAACACACACACACACACACACACACACTGCCATATTCTCTGCCACACTGAACAAACTTTCTTACTGGCTTAGTTCTCTTCCATCCAGTGGACAAGATCCAAACATACAGCACAATGGAAAGATGAGCAATCTGCAGAGAGAGCCTCTGTCTTAAAGGGTTGTGAATGCACTTATTTTTTTTCTATCTGTAGGTACAGTTACCATTATAATTAATTTATGGGATTGAAGCTGCCAATTATTTTCCATAGTAGCTGCACCATTATACAAATGAAAACTAAAATATTTTTCTTTCTAATGGGCACATGCATTTTGAAACTCAAGCATGTGCTTCATTGCGATTTACGACCTACGTAGAATGAAGAAAGTGTGTCATTTGATGTTTCTTCCTGTTCTTAGAGAGGATGGGTACTGAATATGTCATTTAAAGCATTGTAATGTTTTGCTTGTGACTATACGGTGATAATATGGTGTTCTAGTTAGAATTAGAATGGCTCCTGAAGAGCTCATAAATTGGCATTTGGAGTTAACATAATTGAGTCATGAAGGTTGTAATCCCAGCAGTAGATAAATCCATTGTAATGGATTTATCTGAGTGGTGGCCTTGACCAGTAGGGTGTGGCTGGAGAAGGTGGGTCCCTGATGGTGGAGCCCTGGGGATTATATATGGTTTCTCCTCCCCTTGGTCGCTCTCTTGCTTCCAGCCTCCATGATGTGAGGAGCACAGCCCATGTGCTCTCCCTCTCTCTGCTTCCTACTGCCATTCTCTGAGATCCATATTCCCCAGCCTCACATGGACTGAGCCCCAAAATGCCTAAGAAAACCATGAGCAAATAAATCTTCCTTCCTCCAAGTTTTATGGTCAAATATTTTAGATTATAGCTGTGGACAATGCTGATTAATACATACGGGGAAGTCTGTAGTCATCCTGGAGTGGGTGTGATAATTGGATAAAATACAAATTTGGTAAACTATATAGCATATGCATTGATGCAAATATAAAATATCATAAATATATGTAGTGTTTCTAAATAAAAATTTCATAAAATAATCTTAATGCTGGATGTGTATCTTGAAAATAAGATATTATTCTAAGCCATAAAATCCCATTGAACCTTTATTAAAAACCCACTAAGCAATTTCAACAAACTGAAAAACATACATTTTAAATATTCTATAAATTCTTTTCAAGTAGGTCAATTTTTGTCTCTTTCTTTATGAAAGGCAAGGGTTGTTTCCTTCTGTCTGATCTAATTTGGAGCAAGGAAGACAGAACTCACACTCAGCAGCGTCTCATTGTTGGTATAATTAATTCTAGTTGGATTTGTCAAACTTTGTTAAATAAGGAATAATAACATTTTAATTAAATGATAGTATCATCTTATGCTGCACCTTCTGACTTAAGAAGTGTTCTAGTATAGTATATAATTTAAAAATGGAAACACTTGTGTCTTGTTTTTTTCAAGAAGAAATTATGAAATCACTAAAAATGTCATCTAGCTTGAAAACCATATGCTATTGTCATTGAGGTATATTGATGAAATTGCTATCTTTTATTTTATCTTCAGAAATCAGTAGAAGTAAGTTTACTCAAATATGCTTAAAAGTTTGAATGTTTTGAACTGATCATGTCACAAGAACTAACTTACTGTAAAAACCTCTTTACCATCTTAGACAGTATTCAATTGTATAAAAAGAATTATTGTAGATGTTTAAAAGTTACTGAATGTCAGGCATGGTGGCACATGCCTATAATCCCAGTACTTGGGAGGCTGAGACAGGAAGATCGCAGGTTCAAAGACAGCCTCAGCAAGTACTGAAACTCTCATCAACCTAGCAAGACCCTGTTTCAAAATAAAAATAAAATAGGGTTGGGGTGTACCTTGGAAGTAGAATGCCCTTGGGTTCAATCCCCAGTACCAAAAAAAAAAAAAAGGGAACGTAAAAAAGAAAATGAAGAAAAGTTACTGAATACTGTTGAAGGTTATGCATCTCAAGTACTCACAGTGATGAGAAGTGGTGACTTTCACCTCCCGGTTTCCTCTTGCCCTGATGCTAAGCCATTCCTGACCAGGTCAGGAAGGCTACGTAAGCAACCTCAGGCTCACCAATGGCAGGGTCCTGAGTTAATCTGTCAATCACCCTGATAGTCAAACCATTAAGTATGTCTCCACCTCCATCTTTATTCAAGGGCTTCCATGTTTCCCTGCTCCCTGTCAAACTAGCTCTGGCTCTTCACCAAGATTCCTCCCAAGTTCCTCTACATTCCACAAAGACTTGGCATTTTCTTGAACCCTGTAGGTTAAGCCTGTTATTTTGTGTTGAAAGGAAATGAGTGGGTAAGTAAATGAACTCTTATAACTGGTATGTGTAGTACTTTCACCCATATGGGTCCAGTTCTTCTCAACAGATCCTTGGGTTGACTTTATAAACTCCAAAATGAACATAATCTCTTCATAAAAAGCCAGGGAGAAGGGCCTTCACGGGCATTTCTTGTGCCCTGACCAGGTGAGATCATATCTTCAGAACAATGTCTGAGAGAGAACTGAATCATGCAGCCATCCTGGTTTCTGTCCAGGCTGACCCGCCATGCTTGTTATCCTCCTTTTTCCCATCATCCCTTTGGACTCTCTGTAGTTCTTTTTCTATCCTGTTCTTGGGGACACCATTTTGGATCCCATCAACCTTGCCCCCTTGTTTTGATTCAGTTCAGCCGATGGGATGCACCACAAGAGACTAGAAGTGGGGAGGAGACTAAGTTCAGAGTATTTCCTCCCCAGCTGCCTCTCTACTGTGGCGCCATGGTTCCAGAGGTGGTTCTATCTTTATGGGCCACTTCTCCATGGTTCCAGCCTTTATGCCCTAGTAGCCTAGGAGTGGGTTCTCAGTGTCCACACTCACTAGTTTTGGGAAGCCTCAGCATCTCCTCTCAAGTTCCTAGACCCTGTGCACACTTGTGTAACTCATCCCTCGTTAACTTGTCCCCAGAACCTGACCTCCATGTGTTGTGTGCCTTCTGCCACAACTTTGAGTGAAAAATGTCCCTGCAGGGGAGAACATGGACACAGAAATTCAGGTTAGATCTCTAAGGCCTTATATCTACCTCTAGCACATCTATGATAGAGAATAAAAAGAGTTGGTGGGAAAGTTTCCAATGTAATACCCAGCTCACATTCAATGGGAGCACATCAGACTCTGACAGACCACACGCAGAATACTTATTTCCACCCTGTGCAAAGCCCAGCCAACCGATATAGAGAAAAAAGACACATTCATCGAAGACTTTTCACCTCCCTTCAATCCCGGGATGTCATGCTCTGAACCTGTTAGCTCTGACAGGTCTCAAATGCTCAGCTGCGCCAACCTCACTTGTCAACATTTTTGAACTACCTGTAACTATAACCCTTTCAAAAGCCCTTTTAATAACAAATTGACTGCTCTTCTCTGTGTTAAAGAAAAATCTGTTATTTATCCTGGCTAAAGTAGGTCCTGCATTGTAAGTAATATTAAATTTTACCCCCCGAGAGTTTATAATTTTAAACACTTGACAGATGGTTAATGAGGATTTTGCCTTCTCTCTCCCTGCAGAGTTCTTCTAAATAATATGCGGTTATCTTCTTCACCAGGTGTCAGTCCAAGTAATAAAAAGGAATACAAATGATTTTTCATTATGCTAGTAATTTGAATCATAATTCTGTTTCCCGTCCACTTACAGAAGCACTGTGGTGAGACAAAATCAATGTCCTCTAGACAAAATATCATTACAACTGGAATTTAAAATGCATTCTCTATTTTGCCATGTTAATAAATTGCTTCACGGTTGTTGATGCCTGATTCTTTTGAAGGAATTATGAAGTGGTGTGAACTTACTTTCAGTCCCTTGGAAATACCATCAATACCTTGTGTGTCCCTGACAGAGTGTTGAACAGACATTGTTCACACAATCAATAAGGACCAACAAATGCATATGTATTTGCTAGTTACATTCCCCAGGAAGGTGTGCAGGTGTGTGTTTGCACAAGACTGGGTGCGTGCATCAGAATTTCATCTGAATGCAGTCCGTCCTTTCTGGCACAGAGAGCTGGCAGAGGACCTTTCCCTACAAAGTTTCTCTAGACTCTGGGACAATTCATTACAGTCGATTCAGAAGAGTCAGAAATGTTTAAATGAAAAAGAATAAGGAATACCTTCTACATGGCTTCAGAAAGAACATCTAAATGGAGAAAAGTAAAGCCTCCAGAGAGTCCTGCCAGCTCTCGTCACCCAGAAATCCTAACCTTGTATACTTCTCCCCAGAGTGGTCCAGTAGCCTACCTGCTCATAAGCCAGTGATGGAATCATGTGGAAACTTTCATCAATGACTAGGCATTTTTTCCCCTCAGTGTGCAGAGGACCCAGTTTCTAATTCCTTGCCTTTGGTGACCCTTCATGCAATGCTCTGGCTGTGCCATTAAGCATTGTGTTAGTAAAGGTGCAGTTATTTTACTGCAAGAACCCTGTTTCTCTGTATGATCTAAGGCTATCTACAGATTCAATGCCATCTCTATCAAAATCCCAATGTTGTACTTCAAAGAAAGAGAAAAACAATCCAAAAATTCATATGGAACCATAAAAGGTCCTACATAGCCAAAGACATTCTAAGGGGAAAAAAGTAGAGGCATCACATTTCTTGATATAAAATTATATTTCAAAGCTATAGTAATCCAAACCATCTGGTACTGACATAAAAACATGCACATAGACCACTGGAACAGAACAGAGAGCTAGGGCCCAGATATAAATTCAAATATATATGGTCAACTAATTTTCCATAAAGGGTACCAAAAAGACACAATGGGCAAAAAGGATAGTCTCTTCAATAAATATTGTGGGGAAAACTAGATTTTCACATAGAAAAGAATGAAATTGGACTCCCATCTTACACCAGACACAAAAAATCAACTCAAAATGAATAAAAGAATGTCCATTTCTAAATAGGTAATACTGATATGACTGGTGATCTGAGAACCACACTTTGAGATTCACCTGCCTATACTAATCAGGATAATTCTGTTTCCTCTGGCAGGGATTAACTTCAACACAGTCACGTGGAATAATTCTAAGAGAATCACTCAATAAATATTTATTGTGCGCATATGATGTAACAGATATTGCTCTGTGCGTGGGGATACACTAGTCCATAAAACAAAGATCTCTGCCCTTGTGGACATGACACTATGCACATATGAGGCTCTGAACCCAATGAACAGGATTTCTATGGTGGAAGGAGGAGCACTGGACTGAGAGTCAGACACTAGCATTCTCACAATGATTCTGCCACTGATCACACAGGGGGCTCAGTTTTGCTCAGTTATAAAAAAAAAACAGGGGGCTAGATTATAACATCCAGCAAGTTTTCTTCCAGCTCCAACATTCAGCTCCTTCCCCACCAATTCTGCCATGGCTCTAGGGTAGCAATCACCAGTAATAGTCAGAAATATACCTTTACTGGTCCATAGAAATAACTTCACCCTCTTTGGCCTGTGTGTGTGTGACTGGAAAAGGCCAGAGATGATGGATCACAGCTCAGAGAAGTAGAGTCAAATTGACAAGGAGATTTCAGGTCCAATTTAAAAGCCAAGTCAGAAAGAAAGGAAGGCATTCTAGTACTGGGATGTGGTGGTGCATGCCTGTAGTCCCAGTATTTGAGAAGCAGAGACCAAAGGATCCCAGGTTCAAGACCAGCCTCAGCAATTTAGGAAAATTTGCAGCAACTTAGTGAGACCCTGTTTCCTAACAAAAAATAAAATAGGCCTGGGGTATAGCTTGGAGATAGAATGCCCTTAGATTCAATCACCAGTATCACAAAACAAACAAACAAATAAATAGGCATTCTAGAGAATAGCACAAACGCAAACAAAAAACACTCATCTCTGTATCAATAGCTATAGATATATTTTAACCCTGAGTGCAGACTGATAATTTCAGCTTAAATCCAACAACTCATGATTCTGTTTGGCCTTGTTTGTAAATGCATTCTCTAGCAGTGGTAACCTGGTTCTCATCATCATCCTCAATATATTGGCTTCCACAAATATGTAATTTATCCACTCACACTAAGATGATTCCAGAATTGCCACAGGACTCTGTACCCTCAGGCCCTGGCAGCTGTACAGCTGGCGGGCTGGAAGGAGGTTCCCCAAGTGTCTTATTGGAACATTAGACATCAAGGAATATTCTCCCTAGCTTCCACATATTAGGGAGAGCATCTGACTTTTCACTTTTTGTGACTGACTAATCTCAGTAAGCATAATGTTCTCTAATTCCATTCATTTCCCTGCAAATGATGTAATTTTGTTCTTCTTTATGGCTGCATACAATTCCATCATGTACATATTCCATAGTTTTGTAATCCATTCATCTGTTGATGGATATCTTGGCTGGTTCCATAGTTTGGCAATTGTGAATTGTGCAGCTATAAACATAGATATACATGCATTAGTCTGGTAATTTGGTTTCCATTCTTTTGGGTAGATACCTAGAAGTGATATTGCTGGGTCATAAGATATGTTCATTCCCAGTCTTCTGAGGACCCTCCACACTGTTTTCCAAAGTGGTTGCACTAATTTGCAATCCCACCAACAGTGTATTAGAGTTCCTACTTTTCCACATCCTTGCCAGCATTTTTTATTGTTTGTGTTTTTAATGATTGCCATTCTAATTGGGGTTAGGTAAAATCGAGGACTCCAGACAAAGATGGAGAAAATCTCAGATGAGTAAAGAAAGCGACATAATTGAGGGAGATGGGAGGGGGAAAGAGGGAAACACCCTAAATCTCAGGATGTATTACACAAATATATCAAAGTCAACTACTATGTTGAGCGGGAGAAGGAGGGAAGGGGGTGGGAATTGGGGGAAGGCTCATTGACCGATGTGTGCATGTATATTTCTATCACCCTGAAACCCATCAAGATGTATGATTACAATGCACCAATAAAAAATGGAAAAAAATTAAGGAATATTACTTTGAACTATGATAGCATGCTAACTTGCTCTCATCTAAATTACTCTCTACATATCTACTAAGAGGGAAATAACACACAAATCTGGGACTTAAGCATCCCCTGCTTAACACTACTTAAGAAAGCTCTGTTGTACTAATAATACAACTCAAACATTTTCCATAGGCTGCAAAGTCCTGAGAGACCCGGGACTTGCCTCCCTTCATCTAGAGCGACTCTCTCCTGGGATCATATTGCTCCACTGAGACTTGACTACTCGGATTCCTCCAGTCTCCTACACGCTGCAAACATGCAGAGTCTCACGCATTCATTCCTTCTGCCTGGAATGACCATTCAGAGTTCACTCATTGTATGAGTTTGGGCAAGTCACTTGAACTGACTGTGACTCCATTTCCTATTCTATGAAAGAGGTTTGATAGTTACAATACTCCTGAATTGTTGAGAGAATTAAATGACTTAACAGATATGAATTAGTTGACTAAGGGCATGATACATAGCACTAAGCCAATGCTATAAAAATACTACCTAAGCAGGGAGTGGGGTTGAGACAGGAGGATCGCAGGTTAGTGGCCAGCCTAAGCGATTTAGCGAGGCCCTCTGCAATTTGGTGAGACCCTGTTTCAAAATAAAAAATAGAATAGGGTTGGGGGTGTAGCTAGAGGTAGAACGCTCCTGGGTTCAATCCCCAATATTACAAAAATAGTATTACCAATAATGATTAGTTATTATGCTGAAACAGACATAAACATTTCTATGAAGTCAATTAGAAAAAATGGAAATGACTTACAGTACACTGTGTGATGGGAGAGGACTTGAGGGATGATTATAGGCATTATCAACACTTTTCCTCCTTGTACAAGTCACTATCTATAACCACAACTCCCACTTGGCATCTCAGATTTGAAAATAACTCCTTGGGCAGCAATAGATTATCACCTGCCGTGAGAGAGGGTACTGTTTCATACATCCAATGGGTATAACGCTATTTAGAAAATGTAATGCCATATTGTACAGTATCTCTGGGAAAATTCACCCTTCATGGATGAATGCAAAACAAAATAATACATGAGTAAATTGCAAAATGAAATAATACATGAGTAAAATATATTGCCAGGTACACACCTGTAATGCCAGTTCTTGGGAGGGTAAGACAGGAGGATCACAGGTTCAAGGCCAGCCTCAGCAACTTAGCAAGACTACGATCAACTTAGTGAGACCCTGTTTCAAAATAAAAACTAAAATGGGGGGGGAGTGTAGCATGGTAGTAGAATGTCCCTGGGTTCAATCCCCAGTACAAAAAAAAGTTATTGATAAATCCCAGTGCAGGTGAAGCACTGATACTTACTTCCCATTTGCTGGGCCGGGCTGCTGCTCAGTTCTGTGAAAGAGATTCTACTCTGCAAGGGGGTGCTTCACAGTCACCATAAAGTGGCCTCCTGTGGTCACCCACAAAGCAGCAGAAGGATATCCCAGGAGAGGGAGTAGACTTGCTTACCATGTGGTGCCATCTTTGCTCTCTGCTCTGCACTAGGTTCTCTGCTGGCCAGCCCTGTGGCCTTTGTGGTCTCACACACTGCACCCAGGGAAGAGGAGGCGGCTACCCCCTTCTCTGCCTTCCCTACAGTCAACAAACACACACACTCACACCCCAGTCTCAAACAGCAAATGCCGACCTCCACATCTCTGTAAAAACATCCTTTGTGATACACAGTGCTTGTTATGGGATGGGAGTGAAGCGAACTGGTTGGACAAGTTTTTACACAAAATAAGCTAAATGGCCTCACATCGCTTTGAAGATGATTGCAGTAAAAGACATACTTTTTAAGGGTACATAAGGGGATTGAAAGGGAAAATTGTACCAAACTACATTTTCCAAAGGTCCTCCATATCTATGATGTCATTGAGCCGATTTATACCAGTGTTTCCAGATTAAATGAGGAAAGCTACATTTTTAGCCACCCTACCCAAATCACTGGGTCATGTCATCTTAGGCAATACACTCACCACTTCTCAGGACCCTTACTGTGAATGTTTTCTATCAATAACCAGTTAATAGAGTTAGAGTTCTGAAGATGAAAAAAATCATGAAACTTTATCATGTGAAAACTCAATGACCACATAGAGGTAAACTTGTTATTATAGGTCATAAATACAGAAGTTGTTGATTGTGTATTTCTTTTTAAGTGAAAATTACTGATTGAGAAAATTTTATATATTCTTAAGATGCTTTGAAGACATTAGCTGAACATAAAAATGTCAATTTCTCTCAAGGGAAATTATTTTTTTCCTGTACCTATTATCCAAATGTTAGAAGAAGTGAGATTAAAGTACATGTTAGCTGCAAGTATTTTCTGTGAAAATCAAGAGATCACATTTTTTTCTTCAGTTCAAAGAGTAATTTATTTTATTTTTGGACTTGAATTCTTGGAATATAAGCATGAATTACTATAACTATGAATTAATAGCATCATTTTTCCACCTAAAAGATATGATAAAGAGGGAAAATGTACAGATGGGGATGGGGGAAGCAAACAATGATATTTTTATATTACTTGGGTGAACTTGAGAATATGTTTTCCCATCTCCTTATCATTTATTATGTTATAGGATATATAGGGACAGATCCATACTTACCATACGATAATTAAAATGCCTACCCTGATGTCCCAATAGCATGTCTCTTAGGCAATGAGGAAAGACATTTCAAGTTCTGTGAGCCAGTTTAGAAGAAGACTTTACCATATAATAGAAATATCCTAAAAAATGGACCTGGAGAAAATCTCAAAATAATGTTTCTATTTAGTTGTTAAGTCAGAGAACAATGATAATTATATCTATTTCAGTCAAGTCTTATTTTAACATGAGGCCGCTATATCCTGCCTGCTATTAGTTTAAGGAACTTAGAGAGGGTCAACAGTTCAGTGAGCAGATTAAGTGGCTCACAGCCACATGAGTAAGGAGACTGAATAATTACAGTAATTCATGACTGGGGAGAGGAGAGCCTTGGGTATTTGTTCCAATGTCCTAAACTTCTATGTTTTCTCCAGAATATGATAAAAATTTAAAAGGATATAATTAGCAAAGGCTCCATGTGTATGACTCATCATCGTTACTCATCATTGGAAGTTTCTATAGAAGAAGAGACCAGAACAGATCATCTAAGAACTTCTGGGTGCACATATCTGCACTCATCTGAAGGTAGATTTGGATCAAAACAATGGCATCCACATAAACACAGGCAGTAATTACATACACATCCTTGGTCTGTTATGTCAGATGTTACATATTTATCTTGATGACCTTAATTCCACTCTTCCACTCATTTTACTTTCTTCTCATTTTTCTTTGGCCTTTTCTCTCATCTCCTTCACCCAAAAATAAAATTAGTAGGTGTTATGTTTACACGTAGAATGTCCCCTGAAGAGCTCATGCATTAATGTTCAGGGTTGATATAATTAAGTCATGAGGACTGTAATCTCATCAGTAGATAAATCCATTGTAATGAATTTACTAGGTGGTAACCAAGGACAGTGGGATGTGGCTGTAGAAGGTTGGTCCCTGGGGGTATGGCCTTAGGGACTGTGTTTTTGTCTTTGAATCCCCTTGCTTACTTGATTTTCTGCTTCCAGCCTCCATGGTGTGAGAGCAGAACCTTGCTCTCTCCCTCTTTCTGCCTCCTGTCACCATGCCCTGAGCTCCACAAATCCAGTCTAACATGGAGTAAATCCCCAATTCTCCAAAACACTATGAGAAAATAAATCTTCCTTCCTCTAAGTTGTATGGGTAGGTCTTTTGGATTACAGCAGTGAGAATTCTGACTAAGATAGAAGGGAACTAACAGTAATGGAAATGCCTAAAAGTAGATAATTCCTTTTTCTATTATTATTTCCATCCAAAAATTTATTGCGCATCAAGAGACAGACCCAAAAACGTTATTTCAAATACCATGTGCATCATCACTAAAAATAGTTTAAACACAAAGCAGAAGCTGCATCAATTGGGTACACCTTGTTTCATTTTTATTCCTATTTTTTTTCCTGTTTCAGAAAAAGCTTACAGTTATTGTGAAGTTATCTGGTCCCAAGACATCAGGAAACATCACAAATAGTCAACTGCATTTCTGGCACACAATTTAGATGACAATAACAAGAAGTTATTAGGAGACTTTATTGGAGCCATACCGTCACAATAAAGTTGACAATAGAAATCACATAGTGCAGACAAAACATTCTGATTTTTGAAGATATGGTTTAAAATGTGTACGAATAAGGAGAACGTACCCTTCACAGACCTGTTCAGAATTGTATGGGGATTGTAGCTTATCATTTTTGAGAAACACTCCAGGAATTTCCAAACAGTCTCAGTTCTCTTGTCAGAGGAGTTGCCCAGTAAAGCAGGCTCCTACCATCTCATCATGAGGAATGAGGAGAGGGAGAGAAGAGGTGAGAGGGACAGCCCACTTCCACACACAACAGGAGGTCTTCCCTCCTCACCCAAAATCTTAAAAATGTCATCACACTTATATTAAACACATATCTAGATAGCTTTGGCAGTAAAACCTCCAGGGAGAATGCGGCTCAGTGCGTCTATTATATCAGAGAGGAAAAAAGTTCAATGAGAAGACTAGAGTACATTTGTTTTTTTAAATGGTAGTAAAGCATTTAATGTGATATATGCAGGAAAAAAACCCACCTACTGATCCTCATGTTCCTGGGGCCTTGTCCTTCCATGGTGTTAGCTTCTGACCCGACTGTAAAGAACCTGGCTCAATAACTGAGGCCAGTTTCTGTCTGTCTCCTTTAGGTCAGTTAGGATAAGACTTCTGATCCCTGGCTAGGCAGGGCCTTTTGTCCCTTGTCAGCATTGAAGTAGCTATAGAAGATGGACTGCTGACCTTCATCAAACCTTAAGATTAAGGGATTCAAGTCTGAGAGGAGGGAAATGAGGTAGGATAGGAAAAATAAAACATAATAGGTAAAAAGGAGACAATTTGGAAAGGAAGCAAGAATTATAATTTTAAAATCTAGACACTTCATAATCTTTATCATTTCTTTTCAGGGCCTGCTTCCTTCTTAGGCAGAAAATCCTCAGTAGGCCCACACCATTAATCATAACAGCCCCTCTTCCCACCTGAGATTCCTGAGATGCTTAGTAAACAAAGGATCCAGAAGGAAGGTCAAGCTCAGGTGCCACCCAGCCACCAACCATCCATGCCAGAAACCTGAGGATTCTGAGCAAGTCCATACCTCCACCCCTGCTGTGTGTCCCTACCCACCCCTCATGGGGGTCTCCTACAAAAGAAGAATAGTGAGACCCCAAAGGTGCTCTCTCCTTCTTGAGATGGCCCGTGTATCCCTTGAATGTATATCCCCCACTTTCCTAAGTAAACCTCTGTCTTTGTCTCTGAAAGAAAAGAAAATAAAAAGTAAAGTAATATATGCAAATTACCACCACCTCAGTAAAATTATATCATAATAAAGAGTAAATAAAGACTTGATAAGTGACTAAAACATAATTAAACATTGGTACCAATTCCGATGTAATGCAGAAATTCTCATCTCAAAATTTTTAAGAAGTTATTTTGTGTATTTTTAAAGAATATATAGAGGATAGCAGCAAGATGGCAGAATATGGGGTCCCAAGTTTCATGACTCTCCATAGAAAGTTCAACTAGCAACTATACACATTGGTGAAAACCCTGAAATGTGGGAACAAGTCTGGGACACCTGTGTGGTCCACAGAACTGAAAAAAAGCTCAGTAAAGTATATGAGGAATTGTCATTTAACTGTATCAATCCTCCTTCTCCTGCAAGAACCTCACAAAGGGGCTTCCCCAGGGCCTTTGGTTTCTACAGAGCAAAAGGATATTGGACCTGTTGCATCTAGATCTTGAACTCCCAGCCTCAGACTGTAAGAAGTTCATTTCCATTATTTATAAATCACCCAGTCTGTGGCATTTTGTTACAGCAGCTCAAATGGACTAAGACACCTACTCTCCCATTTCTCAGATCCCTCTTGTGGTGTGTGTGTGTGTGTGTGTGTGTGTGTGTGTGTGTGTGTGTGTTACTGGGGATTGAATCCAGGGGAGTTCTACCTCTGTGCTACACCTCCATATCAATTGTATTTTTTATTTTGAAACAGGGTCTTTCTAAGTTGCTGAGACTGGCCTTGAGCATGAGATTCTCCTGTCTCAACCTCCAAAATTGAGGGATTACATGCATGTACCACTGTGCCCAGTGCATTCCTCTTCTTAACTACAAAAAAAGGAAAAGGAATAATTCGTAAATCAGTTTCTGATAGATTAACAACCCAATAATTTTGAGCTCTCAGGAGATTGATGCATTATGACAAGCTATATTTTCACTGCTGAAAAAGAACCATGAGATTACCCAGCATACACCTTCTCCCACAGCTGAGGAAGCTCACTCCCAGCCCAAGCAAGGGGCTTCTCAGCATGGCAAGTGGTGGCCCTTTAGAGCTGATAATTTAGCCCTCCGAAGTTTAAGTTGTCTGTGTCAAAATAAGATTGGAAAAGGAAAGAGGATGGAATAACACTTCCAGTGTGGATGCCTTTGCCATCCGTGATGGAGTGGACATCAACAGAAGTAGAGGAGCCACCAGAGTGAGAGCCCCAAGAATGTGCAAGCCACAGGGGTGAATCGTCAAGGTCACCATCATGACTTAGCTCAACCTGCTACTCTACACTGAGGAACTCCCTAAGAGAGAAAAACTTTGACTTATAATCCTTGTTCTTTATCTTTTTTTTTTTTTTTTGCGGTACCGGGGATTGAACCCAGGGGCGTTCTACCTCCGCGCTATACCCCCGGCCCTATTTTTTATACTTT
This sequence comes from Glis glis, assembly GCA_004027185.1. Lineage (NCBI taxonomy): Eukaryota > Metazoa > Chordata > Mammalia > Rodentia > Gliridae > Glis > Glis glis. The sequence goes on from PVJS01020236.1 coordinate 28,802, forward strand.
ATTTTGAAACCAGGTCTCATGAAGTTGCGGAGGGCCTCACTAGGTAGAGAGAGAGAGAGAGACAGGGAGAGAGAGAGAGAGAGAGCTGAGGCTGGCCGCGAACCCAGATCCTCTGGTCTCCGCCTCCAAAAGTACTGCGATTACAAGCGTGCGCCACCACGCCCGGCATCCTTGTTCTTTAAATGAGTCCAGCATGGCCATAAAAGTGACTTCCAGGAACCTTTTAAAACTTTCTTAGAAAATTGGGAATGGATCCACCATACAATCCATCTATACTGCTGGGTGTCTTTCCAAAGGGACTAAAATCAGAATATTATAGTAATACATGCATATCCAAGATTATAGCAGCACAATTCACAATAGCCAAATTATGGAATTGATGTAGGTGTCCATCAACAGAGGAATGGATTACAAAATTGTAGGAAATACACACAATGGAATTCCACTCAGTAATCAAGAAGAACAAAATTATGTCATTTCCATGAAAATGGATGGACCTGGAGAACATTATGTTAAGTGAAATTAGCCAGTCACAGAAAGTGAAGGGTCATATGTTTTCTCTCATATGAGGAAGCTAGAGAGTAATTGGGATACAAGAGGAACTTTAGATAATGGAGGAGAAACTCCAGTGGAGTAATGGAGAGGGTCTAGGTGAAGGTGATGGTGGTAGGGGGGTAATTTATGAAGGAAACACTTTTATTGATGTTATGGACATATATGAAATTATCAATGGCAATCTCAATATCATGTATGGGGAAGGGGAGGGAGTAGGGCAGGAGCCAGGGGAAGCTCACCAAGCGCTGTGTGCCTGTATGTCCCTATCATTCTGAACTAAATTATGATGTGAGGCTACAATGCACCAACAAAAAGTATAAAAAATAACTAAGATAAAATAAAATTGCTACATGAGGTATCTGTCAGCTCTGAAACCAATTCAGCTCACCTCTTACCCACTACAGTGTCCTCACCCAGACCACCCTCACCCCCACCCCTTTCTGCTCTCTCCCACTGGCGGCCATATTTCCCCTGAACTCAGTATTTATCTTCCTGCAACAGCAGCCTGGTTCAAACTCACTTTCTTTTTTCTTTTTTTTTTTTTTTTTGCAGTACCAGGGATTGAACCCACAGGCGTTCTACCTCCGCGCTACACCGCCGGCCCTAATTTTTTTATACTTTATTTTGAAACCAGGTCTCACAAAGTTGTGGAGGGCCTCACTAGGTAGAGAGAGAGAGAGAGAGAGACATGATCATGAAACTTTCTTCTGTGACCACAGAGCTTTCACTAGCTAGAAACGTGTGTTCTCTTCAGTCTTAAAGAAATACGTTGCTGTATTGACTTCTCTGAAATAGGGAAGTGGGTTGGATAAGAAGAAATAAGTGTTAAACTGTGGTATGTGCAATGAAATTTTACTCAGTCATGAAGAACAAAATTATGTCATTGGCAGGAGACTGGATGAGACTAGGAAATGTTATGCTAAAGAAATCAGCCAGTCTCAGAAAAGTGAAGGGTTCCATGATTTCTCTCATGTATGGAAGCTAGGGAGAAAATGGGAAACAAAAGGGACTTCAGATAAAGGAAGAGAGAGACCAATAGAACAGTGAAAGGGGATTTGGGGAGGGAGGGAGAGAAGGAAAAAGGGAGACTTGATGAAGGAAACAGTTTGGATAATGCTATGTGCATATATGAAGTTATCAATACCCATCTCAATACTAGGTACTGGGAGCAGGAGGGAGCGGGTGGGATCTGGAGGTAAACACACCAAGTGCTGTGTCATGTATGTTTCTATCTCTCTGAACCTCATTATGATGTATAATTACAATGCACCGATAAATTATATTAAAAAAGAAAACGCAAAATTCACAAAAAATAAAAGAATAAATAAATAAATGTGACCCTAAGATTGTATCCATTCTAACTAGCAGGAGATCTATAATTTTAATAATGCTGGCTGTGACCCTGAAGCAATTGTACAATCTATGAATTTTTACTATTTCTCCAAGTCTGCAATGTAATACATTATATCAGTTTCCTGTAGTTACTCAGACTGTCAATATTGCGAAAAAAGCAATTTGAGTGAATATCAATATGTTTCAACACAAATGTAGAAGTCAGCGCTATCAGAACTTTTGCAAATTCCTGAAATCACCTTGCATCTTACCTGCAATTTGCTGCAGGTCCCCAAGCCCTGACTCCGTAGCTCAGGAGCCCCACCTGTCAGCTCCTATTACTCAGTAATGCCCTCATTAAGATTCGCAGAGCAGTTATTTATGGTTTCTAAAAAGAAGATGGGATTTAACTCAGCAGAAATTACTAATTAATAATAATTGTTTTCTCTTGAGTCAGGAATCTTTGTTCCGCCCGTGACCACAGCCTTTAGCAATGGAATTTGGCAAAAGTGAAAAGGGTTACCAGGTTTTCTGCCTGTGTGCATTACTCAGCTAATTAAGAAAAGAACATACAATAAAGCCAAAAAATATGATTTTCCACTTTGACAGTGCTTTCCAGTTGAGTTTAAATATACCCCTTGAGCTGGATGTGGTGGCACACGCCTATAATCCCAGTATTTGAGATGTTGAGACAGGAAGATCGCAGGTTCGTGGCCAGCCTCAGCAACTTACTGAGGCTCTCAGCAACTTAGTGAGGCACTGTTTCCAAATTTAAAAAAATAAATAAAAGAGGGCTGTGGGGGGTATAGCTTGGATGTAGAATACCCCTGGGTTCAATCCCCAGCACCACAAAGACAACAACAACAAACAAAAGAAACGTACCCATTGAAATGGACCCACTGTAACTGAAAGGATTCTAGTACAGACAATACTGACATTCTCTCCTGGGATGGATAGTTGGGAAGCTGGGGGACCTTATAATGCTCAGTTACCTTTCCAGGCATGGCACCCCAAAGCATGGCCTTGCTGACAGGTCTCCTGAACTGCCCACAAGTCGACTGACAAGAGAGAAAATGAATCCATTAAGTGGCCCATGTAAACAAAGCTTGCCACCTCTTTTTTTGTGTGTGTTTTGAAATGACAATTTTATATTAGAAGAAGGAAATATTACGCAGAGTTTTGTTCTCTGCCAGCTATAAATAGTGTCATCCACACTAAGACTATGACAAGATGATTACACATCAGTGGGAATGGCAATTTTCTCCAACATTCTAGGGAGTTCTCATCATATAGAAAACGTATCTCTTCCAAGTCACTCTAAAATAGCATTTTAAAGGGAGAGAGGTATAGGCATTGCTTTATTTGGTAACAGTCACAATTATTGCAGTCACCGAAACCTCCCATATTTTCATGAGAATTCTTCGTTTTGGAGGTAAATGTTGGTTATTCTGTCATTCAAGGCAAAATGACTGAAAATTAGAAAGTTGGGAAAACAATGGTTATTTCCATTGCAAGTGTTGTACAAAGATGTCATAGGTGGAAATATCATTTTTGTGGAATGCAGAAATAAATCCATATCAAACAAAGGTAAAGATATTTTGATGGGAAAAAAGAATAAAAATGATTTTATTTCCTTTCATACTCTTAATTTTCTCACTACTTTGAAATTTTAAAAATGGGACACATCAACTAGTATGTATCATGTTCTTTCCATTTTTTTACTCTAGATATCTTGCCATTTAATGGAAGTGTTTTGGCATTGCATAAAAATAGCCTTTAAAGATCTTAGGCCTTGCTGGACATGGTGGCGCACACCTGTAATCCCAGTACTTGGGAGGCTGAGACAGAAGGATCCCAGGTTCAAAGCCAGCCTCAGCAACTTAGTGAGGCTGTCAATAACTTAGACCTGTTTCAAAATTAAAAAAAGGGCTGGGGATATAGTTCAGAGGTAGAATGCCTCTGGGTTCAATCCCCAGCCTCATAAAAAATAAAAGACATAAAATAATAAATAAAGATCTTAGGCCTTTAGGAGACCCTCATTGTATACTAAATAGTTATTTATTTATTTATTTATTTTTGGTACTGGGGATGGAACCCAGGGGCATTCTACCTCCAAGCTACACCCCAGCCTGATTTTTATTTTTTATTTTGAAACAGGGTCTCGCTAGGTTGCTGGGAGTCTCGCTAAGTTGCTGAGGCTGGTCTTGAACCTGTGATCCTTCTGTCTCAGCCTCCCAAGTAC
>PVJS01020237.1:0-21940 GCA_004027185.1 Glis glis
TTAATAAAAAAGGGGGAACTGTCGGGAGCCATTTCTTTGTATTCAGGCTCGTAGATGCAAATACAGCCTTGAGAGGTATAAGCTTTACCAAACAGGACGATTAAGACTTGTTGTTAAGAGTGCTATACATTTCCATAGCCAACGGCTATCTGAGGAGAGACTTGATTGTTCTTCAATCCAGGTGACCTCACCCACCCAGAGGGCATGACTCCCAGATGCAGGCGAGGAGGGAGGTGGTCTGAAGAGATCAGGTTAACAGAAAGGGGTGTTAACATTGTATGGTGGAGGGGACTTTGTATCTATTTCTTGTGCTCTGAAAAGATATATAAAGACTGGGCTGAATAAAGTCGAGGCTGCTGCAGTATGGAACTGAGAGCCCTCCCGAAAAATTATCTTTTGTCTCTCTCTCTTTATTTTTCTTAATCCTCACTCCCTGTTTCAGGTACTGTTCGAACCTTTCAGCTCTGCCGGCGGGTTCCGGCAACTGTCAATGTGATTTACATTATTTTGTGAGACTATAATTCACTGATAAAAGCATATTAAAAATATTTTTAAAACTATCGCTTGTCGAATTTGAACACATTAAACATAGCCACAATTTTCTGAAAAGAAGTTTACTAAAATATTTCTAAAGTTTCCAACTTAATTTCTCTATGAGGTTAACTTTTCTTTACAGACTTCAAATAAAACAATATATAACAACAGATTGAATGCAGAAATAAAAATGAGAACCCAACTATTTTCTATTGAGGTATAAAATTGTTGTTGGGTAGTTAGATAGAGAAGCACATAGGCTGGATTGGGACAGACAGACCTGAAGCACCTGAGGGAAGAGGTTAAATGAGCCTTTAAAATGAAAATAGCTGTGATTAGAAAACTGCAGGAATGCGCAGGGCATGGTGGCACACACTTGTAATCCCAGTACTTGAGAGGCAGAGACCGGAGGATCCAGGTTCGCGGCTAGCCTCAGCTACTTAGTGAGGCCCTCCGCAACAACTTTGTGAGACCTGGTTTCAAAATAAAGTATAAAAAATAGGGCTGGGGGTGTGGCTCGGAGGTAGAATGCCCCTGGATTCAATCCCCAGTTCCTCAAAAAAAAAAAAAAAGAAGACAGAAGACTGCAGAAATATCAGAAGGCTAGCTCTCCTGCAGGGCCTCACTTAAATCCATCCCTGGTACTGCAAAAAAAAAAAAAAAAAGTCCATCCTTGTGGGAAAGGGCGGAGACAATGCAAACTCACTAAGTTGCATGTGTAACAGTAAGGTGTTGCCCATACAGAGAGAATGACCTCCCCAAATACATATGCATTAGTGGAAAGGGTTTCCAGGCAGAATAAAATTTGCCTCGTAGAAGATTCCACGCTGTTTTCCACTTCTGGAAATGGATCACTTCAGAGCCTTTCCCTAGAACAAGTAACCCTCTCTCATGGTCTTCTCTTGATCTGTATGCCCACTTCCCTAAATAAACCTCTTATTCTCCTATTTGGGCTTTCTGTTTGAAATCTTTCTCTCAGGAAGCAAGAAATAAGAGAGCAGTAACAGAGGGATTACTGCCCTGTAACACAACAATGATACTTTTTTCACTAATTTTTTTGGATACTATTTCCAAAATATGTCAGCTTAATGGGTTTAGTATTGCCATTATTGTTATAAAAGTACATGTTTTAAAATGTTTTCTAATTTCTAATAGGGAAAATACTGACAAATATGAGCAACAACAGCAGAATATCTTTGGCTTTCTTAATTTTTAAAATAAAAATACTCCAAAGTTTACATGCTATTCTAGAAAATCTTTGTACTTGTTCACTATAAATAAAAATATCCATAAACAATTTATCTTTAGGAGCCTAGACACAATTAACTATTAAAAGATGAATAGATAAAGGAATTGTTTAACTTGTGTTACTTCTACCATGTGACTACTCAGCAACATTTAAAATTAAAATAATGATTTTAATCAACATGCAAATCATAGGACATGAGCTCATCAGTAAAAAATTTGGCCCCATTTGGCTATAGGCTAGAACTCTGATTTTGTTTCTTTTGTTGATGTTGTAAAGGTCTGCAACATCTTTCTGTCATGTTTCTAATTTACTCTGTCTTATAAGAATGAGAATGCCTTCTTTAATTTTCCAACTTTGTTTGAAACCGGTATCATTTCAGAGTAAAAAGTCTTCTTTAAGCTACTCCCTATGTTCTCAGTTACTGTTAAGACTTGCTGCTCTTCTATTGCAAACCTCAGGATTAAAGAATTTCACACTCCCATACTGAGATTTGGGCAAAGTGTTCTTTGCACCCACTTAAACAGTTGAGAATGGCTTTTCTTCCTTTTCATGGCACTGTGGGAGAAACAACTGCAACCACTTTCAGGGACTCTGAAGAAGTATATGTATCTTTATACAGAGAGATTTATAAAAACAGATCTCCATTCTTCAAAATCCCTTAATTTTACATACATAGACACATGTCTATCCAACTCTATATGGCTTTGTTTTATTGGCTACAGAGGGTATTAAAAGTCACATTTGTTTGCATTTTGGTGACCATATTTAACAGGATTTTAGCTGACATAATAATTCTCAATTCTTACACAAATGGATTATGTACTTTTCTTTAAAAATCACTTTAAAGCCCGGAGTGGTGGCGCATGCCTGTAATCCTAGTACTTGGGAGGCTGGGACAGGAGGATTGCAGGTTCAAGGACAGCCTCAGCAGTTTAGTGAGGCTCTCAGCAACCTAGTGAGATCCTGTTTCCAAATAAGAAATAAAATCGGTCTGGAGGTGTAGCTCAGAGGTAGAATGCCTCTGGGTTCAATTCCCAGTACCACACACACACACACACACACACACACACACACACACACAAATATCACTTTAAAATAGAACATTATTTATTAGGCTCTGATCTTGTGACCTGATATTTGCGTTCATATGCTAGTAGGCACTCATCAGACATGGAAGAGAGGCAACGTGAAAGGTCAGGTACCCTGGCCTGAAACATTAACCACAGACTGAACTCACAAGAAGAAGCAGCAAAACCCCTCACTCACGTTCCTTCTACCTTCTTGACATAATACTCTGTGAGTACAACACTATCAAACTCAGGCTCTAATGATTGACTGACACTTAGATGACTGATTCCCTGTCTGTTTAAAATGGTTTTGCACACTATTTTTCTTATATTCCCAACATTGCCAATATTCTGTTTTTCTCTTTCACTTACAATTTAAGGAAGCCTTTCTCAAAAGCCCTCTAAAATATTGCCTTAACTTTCATATTAAAGTCTGTCCATTACAAAAATGAATATTACCATTAATTAGCCACATGATGTAAACCCCAAATTCATATAACTCTAGACATAGTGCAGAAGGTTTAAGACCAATGGCTCTGTAGCTTGATTCCTTGAATTCAACCCTTGTCCCTGCAGTTCTTTAAATATGCTTTCTAAAATACCTTAACCTTTCTGTGATTCAGTTCTTGGGGATTCAAATAATACTGACCTCATAGGATTTATCTGAGACTTAAAATAATTAATACATTTTTAGTAATAGTGTCCTCAAGCCTGAAGATAAATCTGAAAACTAAATTAGCTAATCAGTTGAGAATTAAGTTAACCTCCAAATAATAACACCCAATTCATTAACTATATAAAATAACATGATTTTTCAGCTTTAATGTCATATTTTATATAATATTTGGCAACTGATATTACATTTCCCTCTTCCCAATTATCACATTTTATTAAATCTTCAGTATCACATCATTTGAAGATGAAAAATAATCAAAGAACCATATTTTGGGATATGATTGTTCTCATTTTTAGTTTTGTAAATGAGGTCAAATTTAACATTTCTTTACATACATTTATATGCAGAGATCTTAGGATAGTTTTCTAGTAATGGGATAACAAGAACTAGGGATATTTGCTCATTTATTCAAAGAACATTTAGAACAGGTCTCTTTTGAGGCTGAAATTTATCTCAGCTTACTGGCTAATACTGTTACAAACAAAATATCCAGAATTTCTGCTTTGTTGGAGACTATATGCCATAGAGAATAATCTAGACTTTTATACATGCTATGGGATAACCTTATTGACAAAGCTTATATGTCATCAACAATATAACCTTTTCAAGTGTAATTACCTGAACATATAAATTAGCAATATTTTATGAAATGAAATTAATGTTTAAAAGATTCATACATACATTAATCTCATAGCAATCAATGCCCAGACATTCATCAAGTTAATGTGATAATGTTTTAAGCTCTGTATCTTGTAACTTTGCCTTTTGTAGTATATACATACTGATTATTAAGAAAAAAATTGAACTTCTCTTACCAATATTACTCATGACATCCAATTCAAATTTTGAATGGTTGAGAAAACCTTCAGATGTATAAAAATGCCAGTCAGATATGAAATTAGGGCATGAATCAAGGATTCACAGAAATAGCTAAATTTAAGTCGGATTTGAGCTTCATAAAGAAAGGGGTCTCAAGTGATCAGTCATGTTCGAATTTTAAAATACATCAAGAATACATGGAGCCAGGCTTGGTGATGCACTATTGTAACTCCAATACCTGGGGGGCTCAGGCAGAAGGATAGCAGGTTTTTTGAAAATAGACTAAGTAACTTAGCAAGGCCCTCATCAACTTAGTGAGACACTGTTTCAAAATAAATAAAAATGGCGAGGGGTGTAGCTCAGAGGTAGAACACCCCTGGGTTCAATCCCAGTACCACACACACACACACAAAGGAATACATGGGAGTTCTGTTGAAATAAAGATCCTAAATACCAATTTCACAGATTTTGACTCTGTTTTGAGGACCATACATCTGGAATTTTCTGAGGTAATTTTGATTGTCTGAAGTCCTCGCATTTGAAACAATACTAGGTTATTCAACTTAAACTTGAAAAACAAGGAGGGTACTTTGGTTAAGAACAAAGCCTCTCCCCTTGAACCCTCTGGCTTCAGCTTTCTGTTTTCCTTGCCTGTCAATAAATTAATAAAAATCCTACCTACTGTGCAGAGTCTCTGTAAGAATAGATCAAGTAATACTCCAGAATCACTTTGGGACAGTGCCTGAACAGATATAGTAAACCCTTGATAAGTGTTTTCTACTTCTACTTGTGTTTTAAAGAAAACATATGAAGTAGAAATGGCTTACTTAGTATCACTGAATGTACTAAGTGGAAAGTTATTTTTAAAATTTAAAGTGTTCAAAATGGTTTACAAATAGTCTCTAAAAGGCCCTTATAATGATCTGCATGTAATATGAAAATAAAAAATTGTGAAGCATATGACTTTTGTCTTGAATATTTTCATTGTGTTACCTTGTTACAATGTCTCACTCTGAAAATCCACACTAAATATTTCATTTTAGGTAAAATTAGATATATTTTACTATCTTAAGTGCTATAAATTCTGACTAGCTTAATAGCATCAGTATGCATCCAGTAAGTTTTATTTGGGAATTTAGTTTATATAAGTACCTTTTGAATAAGGACATCCAATCAGATTACAGAGAGATTGACTAATGTATTTTTTGTGCACAAATAACATATGGATAGATGTTGTTTTTATATCTTACTTCTCAGGGTTTGCTTTTATAAACATGATACTGGGGACAAAAATCAAAACACCTGATTTTTCTGATGATTTTATGAAATCAATATTAATATTGACTTCTACTCCAACTTGTGAGGTTTATATCTAGGATTTGATTTAGTATTGGGCTTTTTTAAATGTTTTACTGAGACATAATATTGTACATTTTCAGAGTATATTTTGTTAATTCGTTACATGTACAGAATATAATTAGTAATGAGCATTTTCATCTCTTTAAACACCAATGTATATGTTGGGAATTTTGTTCTCCTCTAGTTCTAGTTCTTTTGAAATACACCATAGATTGTTTTAACCATACTGTGCTAAAGAGGATCCAGGAGTAATTCCTCTGATCCGGCTGTGTTTTAGTGTCCCTTATTGAACTTCTTTTCATCTCCTATACTATTTTACATTTCAGCACAGGCAATTAATAGAACTATAAGGGTATAACATATTAAAATAAATTAAAATGAATCCAAGTCAATTATTAAACTGCTTTACCTAAAGATGATATTATCAGTGTTTGAGAACAATAATAAACATTATTTATAAAAGTGTTCTTAATGTGTAAGACTATTAAGTAAATAATTCATTCATACAAAACGGATGAATCATTAAAGTGATAGACTTCTATTGAGTATTCCCCAACATATCCTGTGTTTCTATAATAATAAGATGATCTTAAATATAAAATATTTTATGATTAATAATGTCATGAAACAATGGCACTTCTCAAAACAAAGCATTTTAAATAGTGATAGATTGTAATTTTGATATGAACCTAGCTATTTAAGGTGGTAAAAATCATTATATCTTGTAATATATTCACTTAAACATTCAGGAATGGAGATAGAATTGGAAACACATATAATATTCAACTTTAAAGAAACTAGAGAACAAAAAATTCTCAAGTGCAATTTATATATTGATAAGATTGCTGATATTTATTAACATCTGTTCAAAAACAATTATGCCTTGTTTTTCCAAGATCTTCCTTAAACAAAATTAACAGAAGTCTTTCAATATAATTTCTCTATCTCTTCAGCAAAATAGACTATCAGGTAAAAAGACTTTACTAGTATATTAAATCTTTGAAATTTGTTTTGAGGACTTAAAATTTTATTGTACATTTTTAAAATCATTTCATCTTTGTTCTGCCAAAATAAAAAATAGGTATATACAACTATCAGGGTCTGAGGCTCACCCATTTATGCACTGTAACTCCCTGTGTATCGTGAGCCATTAAAGTTTCCAAAAAGTCTGTTTCAATGTAAATTTAGCAAGCACCACCTATAAGTTTCACTTGTGATTCCTCACTAAGTTTTCAGAAATAGTGGCACTGAAGCATTTTGGAAGAGAATCAAACCGCTAGTAACATTATAAATTAGAAATGAGAGGTAAAGTATTCAAGAAGAGACTAAATAATAAATCCCTAGGACATCCTACTTCTCTCCAACCATTCCATTCAGAACATTCATTGATCAAGGGGTTCTCAGATAAACCAGAGTTATTGCCCAACGTAGTGTAGGGAGTCTGTTTTTGTGCCTACTGTTCTCCCAATCTCTTCATTCTATTATGATCTATTCTGTCAGTAAGCCTTTCTGCATTATGCCACCACTTTTCCCTAGGTTGTTACCATTAATGCTGCTCTCCCTCTGAAACTATGAGGAAGCAGTTAATACTTCATATTGCCAGGTTACTTAGGGAACATTTAGATGTTGTTCAAAAACAAGTTTTGCAGCCAAGTCTGGCAGCACATGCCCATAATCCCAGTACTTGAGGGGCTGAGACAAGAGGATTGCAGGGTTGAGGCCAGCCTCAGCAACTTAGCAAGACTCTGTTTCAAAACCAAATTAAAAAAATAAATGAGGCTGGGGGTATAGCTCAGAGGTAGAATGCCCCTGGGTTCAATCTCCAGTACTACTAAACAAACAAAGAAACAAAATTGGCTTTGTCATTATTGGGAATAAAGAAGAAAAGAAGTTGAAGAATATTTGGCTGTGTTTAAAAATAGGCTTATGTATATCTATATTATTGTAAAATATCAGTGTATAGTCAAGAAATTGTTTTTTATATCTCTTTTTTTTTGCAGTACCAGGGATTGAACCCAGGGACGTTCTACTTCCGCGCTACACCCCCAGGCCTATTTTTATACTTTATTTTGAAACCAGGTCTCACGAAGTTGCGGAGGGCCTCACTAAGGAGAGAGAGAGAGACAGAGAGAGAGAGAGAGAGAGAGAGAGAGCTGAGGCTGGCCTTGAACCCAGATCCTCCGGTCTCCGCCTCCCAAAGTACTGGGATTACAAGCGTGCGCCACCACGCCTGGCCGTTTTTCATATCTCTTTAGCACTACCGTATATTAGAAGGGACCTTCTTCAACCCATTAAGCCAGAAAGAAAGATCAAAAATATTTGGAATTTTCAATGTCAAAATAGAGAAACCAACTATTTCCGGGTGTGATTATAAGACATATGCCACAAAACTTGTTCTGACTCTGCTTTTATTAAACTGGATTTTAGCCTGTCTGACCTCACATTTAGTATTTGATAGAACCTAAAGTTACTGTTAGGGAGACATCAAATATTCTGAATGAAAAAAAAAATCACATTCTTAAGCATAACTATAGTTTCTATGGTTACAAATTCTCAATGTTTCCCCTTATCTCAGAAAATTGCAAACAACTCATGCTGTGTTTAGCCCAGAGAATTGGAAGTATGTGTGTGTGTGTGTGTGTGTGTACATGTGTGTGTGTGTGTATGTGTGTGTGTGTGTGTGTGTGTGTGCGTGCTGCAATAGAAAATGCCTGATAATAATTGTTCAAGTAATGCATTGCATCTGGTTTCTATGTCAGGGAGAGTTTATGGAAAGTAAAACAGTTGAGGTTTCAAAGGACCACCAGGGACACTTATTTATGGCCAAACATAGTTTGCTAGACTAACAGAAATAAAGAGAGAATAAATCTCGGCCTATTCTTGGATATCCAAGTGGAGATTGGGGGAAGATATTTATGATTTAGGGCTTGGAATGTTTACTAGGTAATTTTGCATTGCTGAGCACAGTGGGTCTTGTGAGGCTTGATGAGCAGCCTATGATTTTAATACAAAACTGATTTCAGTTAATTCAGACTTATATTCCAGGAGGAAGTATGTTGAACAAAATATGTTGAACAAAATATGTTGAAAATAGAGACAGGACAGACGTGTTAGGCAGAAATAAAACAACCACAACCAAAGCCAAACAAAAGAAAATCACCACAATCACTCTGGGGGAAAAAAAGCAAGCCCCTATTGGTTCATGTGTGTGTTGTGTGCATGAGCACAATTATGGGTAGCTCTTAAAAGCCTTCAAAAAAGATGTCATAGGATATTCTCTTCAAATATGTTTTTAAAAGCATGTAAAATAAAATTTACAATCCTTCCAATACTTGCTTTTTGTTCTACCCTCTTTAGTTGAATTTTACTAAATGTAGAAAAACTAACTTTTCTGACTCAGGAATTGCAATACTTGTTTGCAACTACTTATGGACTACACACACCCTAGGAATAGAGAAATGTAACTCAGTCACCATTGAATCAGTAAAATGTCAGATAAACCGAAAGTGCTTAACACTTTGTGAATGATTCTGTCAGTCCTTAATTGTTTCCTGGTCCTGGATTTATACATATTTAACTCAGAAAATAAAGCCTTTGAGTCATATCATAGCAATTTTCACAACCCTGTGTGCATTAATATTGATCTATATGTATCTTTAATGCAATAGAATTGACATTTCTCAAAGTTGCCTTGTGCTCTACATTTCTAATAGAATCAAAAACCTTGAGCTTATATAATTCCCCTAAATTGCTTTAAAAAGCATGGCTTTTATACTAAACATTCCTGATAACTCACATCAATTCTTTTACCATCCCTTAGAAAGTAAAGAATGGGAAAACCATCAATGTTTTTATTCATGTCCCCAAATCCTCATAGACTAAAAAATGGTATTTGCTGAAAAATAAAGATATATAAGTCTGTTACTCACAAACACATACACCCTACCATCACCACCACTATCCTCACCATAAATATGCTAGTTTGAACACATTAAAGTGAATATAATTTAATAAGTACGAATTGAACAATGGTTTAAATAAAATGCAATTTGCTTATCTACCAAAAAGCAAACATAGTCAGGATTGATATACTTACTGCAGTGTTTAGGGACTAAAGTCCATTTGTAGTGTTCCACCATCCTTCATGCTAAACTACTTCACTTCTAGCCATTGAACATGAAAGAGAAGGTTCACGTCCAACCATATTGAAGTATGGATGGAAATGATTTCTTAAAATTCTTTGTCTAGAAATACATCACTTATATTCATATACGTTGACTAAATGAACTCACATACTATAGTGGAGAAAATTCTTAGACTCTGGATTTACTATATGGGAAGAACTACTTTGTCATTTTTCTTCTATTAGCCCTGGCTGTGCTCTAAGAAGGCAATTCCCATTTATTGTACTCCATACCACATGTGAAATCTGAAATGGGTATTCCATCCAAAACATTCCCTCTTTGTGGTATAACAGAAGTACACACCCATAATTAATACAAACATACTCATGTATATGGGAAAACAGGGTTGGGGGAGGATATGCATTTAGGCTTTGCTCATGAGGTTTTTTTTAGGCAATGCTATTTTCAGTGAAACTGTGAGGATAACTGGAATCATCCTTTGCTCCCAGTCACTTCTAGTAATTTCTACGTGTACCCTAGTTCCTGTAGCCACACTCGAAATTATTCCCCGTGCCTTGTTCTCAAGTTTGCTTCATTTCTGTGCCTTTTTGTCAGCTTAAGTATACATACTTTGAAGATAGCTGAGATAAATAGGATTTCTGGAAGAGAACACATTTAATCTGATCTTTTTTACTGGATGAAAAATTTTTCTGTAACTGAGAAGCCTTAAAATAATGGGCTTCTTTGCTATAGGCCTTTTTATTTTTTTATCTTCTACTATTAAAGCTTCAAAGCATCTAACTTTTCCTAACATATGACACTACAAATAGACTCTTTTTCCACTTTACTTCTGCTCATAAAAGTCATTTCTCTTATTTCTTGATTTCTTCAATAATACTTTCCCAATTCTAGAAGTAGTAGCTAACATACAGTAATATTCTTTCTGTCTTCAAATGAAGTTACAGGGAAGTTGACATTTATTCTGCCTCCCAACATTGCATGCGATCACATGGTACATGTTATCACCTAAGATGCTACACTTATCAGGAAGTTTGTCAATTCATTACATGTAATCCCCATTTTCAGCTTCATTCCTCTATTTCTTCACTCTGTCATCAAACTGTTAAAATGGTGCTACATATTTTTAACTGTTATTGCAACATTATGCTGGAACTTCAAGGTTTTATATTACTTACGGTAGACCTAACAGTCGTGATACATAAACACGTTTATAATGACTACAGCAGGATGGAAGTACATTCTAACTCCTAATACTTCAGAGCATAATATGCTCATCCTATAAATGGTAAATTAATATCCCATCTTTTTGTATGCAGCTCTTCTTCATGGGGCACTCATGGATTAAACCACTTACTATTTGTTTATGGTATCACCCAGATGATAAAACTATTATCTTCATCTAGGTATTTTAAGAAGAAAAAAACACATGGAAAAATATGTGCTTTTTCCTTAAGATGCTCATTGTATATGTCATGTCCTCATTCTCTATTTTGTACAACTCAGTCATATGGAACTCTTCATGTAGGGAAACCTGTGAAACTTTGTCTACCTGGGAATGTAGGGATGACAGTTTCTAAGATCAAAACCAATAATCCTTGTCTTCTGGTACTCAAACCATATGTGTGGACTTGGCTTAGAGATTTGCTTCTAATGAAGAGAATTTGCGAAACTGACAGGTTACTACTTTAGAGATTAGGTTATAGAAGACTGTAACTCTGTCTTCCTTGTTCTGTCTCTCCTCCTTTCGCTTGCCTTATCTGAGGAAGCAACTGCCATGTTCTGTGCTGCCCTGTTGAGCAGTCTTCTAAGGGTATCTCCCAGCCAACATCCCAGGGATACTTGAATCATGTTAACAACATGTGTGAGCTTTGAAGCAAGCTCTCCCCTTGTTGAGCTTTGGATGACTCCCAACACCAGCCAACACTTTGGAAGCCTTGGGAGACTGAAGAGATTCACATATGATATATCCACCTGTTTGATCCAAAAAAAATTGAAATTAAAATAGCTGTTTTAAGTTTCTTAACTTTTGGGCAATTTCTTATTTACTAGGAAAATGAGGAAAGAGATATTGGGGAACTTCAAGAATTTCTGACTTAAACATAGTGAATTTAAGACCCAGGAGAAAGTATCTCTTAAAGAATCTTGGCTGAGCATGATGGTACACGTCTGTAATCCCAGTGCTTGGGAGGTTGTGACAGGATGATTGCAGATTCGAGGCCAGCCTCAGCAACTTAGTGTAAACCCATTTCAAATTAAAATAGAACTGAGGGTGTAGCTCAGTGGTAGAATGCCCCTCATCTAATCCTTAGTACCACACACACACACACAAAAGGAATATCTTAATCTTATTACTACTCAAGATGAGATTGTATATATCTAAACTATGCATCATTTTATTTATACTCTACTGAGCTGAATAGAGCATGTAAGCTTTGAGACTAAAATTTTCTTTGTAAGAATGATTCTTATTTTGTTCCTTTAACTTAATAATACATTAGATTTTTCATACTGTCATTCCAAAATGAAATAATTGTTATATTAGCAACTAAGATCACTTACCCTAATTTATATTGATTATATTTGCTGCTTTTCAAATTTATGTGAATAAAATTATTAATGGAAAAGAGTCGGCCTCTCTTCCACTAATATTGTTTGAAGAACTCAAGCATTCTTGCAATTAACTTGTCCTCATAGAATTCCATTGTTCTATAAACAGTGTAACTGTTCTACTGCTATGAATTTAAATTTTCAGTTTACATAAATTTGCTAGTGCTTGTCTGTGCATTTTTTGCATATAATGTATAGATGTATAACTCACATTTAATGAAATACTGAAGTATAGGTATGCATATCTTCAAAAATATTACATAATGATAAACTATTCTAAAGAAGTGAAGTCAATTTAAATTTTCCCAGTAATCTATAGGTGTTGTGTTCCACATTTTCTAAACCCTGGGACTAGAATTAGTTCTCTTCCTGCACAACAATTTAGCCCAATATATGGTAGATTAAAAAAATTATTAGGTAAGACAGATCTTGATGTTGAAAGTCTCAGCTGGATATTTGGCATGTGAGTTATCTCATGTGGTTAAAGTCAGCCTGTGCCTGAGACATCATATTGAAAGCTGCCAAAGTCAAATAACTGGTAGTTGATGACAAATTTCTACTGAGATTTATAAATGGGACTATCATACAAATCACCTACAAATGGCCTCCAGGTGTATACTGAATTTTCCCATAAGATGCTTGAGCTGTAAAAAGGAGTGCCTCATGACCAGACCAAATATATATCACCTTTTACAAACTAAGCGTAAATCTCACAGAACACTTTCCACTAATCTGGGGCCTTCTCAGATGCAAATACAGAAAATACATATATCCACTTGTCAGTGACATGCTTATGCTGTAGAAAAAGCTTATAGAATGAGAAATATTTTATAGCTATTTTAAAAAATCATCTTATATAAGACTTTCAGCATTTCTAGTTTTTGTATGGCATTATTATATCTATCTTGGTTTTAATTTCATTTACTGACTACTATATTGAAAAACTTTGGTAAACAGATATATAAATATTTCACGTAGAAGATATGGTTTTAGTATCTATTTGTGAACTTTAAAACATTGTCAAGGTCATAAATATATTGTATAATTTATAAATCTCCTACAAATTAAGGCAATTTTCATGAGAATTACAAGTCCAACATAGAATGTTTTGCCTAGGAAATAAGTTATCAAGAGGCATTACTACTCCTGAATATTCCTGTATATATACAAATATATCTTCAAAAATAAATATGTTCTTCTAGAGAACAAATACTTCAATATGAAAGAACAATGATTCTTTGCAGATGTCTATTCATAATTTATTTGAAATTTGTAATTTATGTATATCTGTTTCATGAACAACTGATCAAATTCTGCAAAAATAATTCAGACATCAATTGGAATTGCACAAATTTTATATCAATTTTGCTACAATTAGCAATTTAGATAACTTTTCTTCAATCCATGATGGCTCAGATTTTGCCCACTAACCGATTGACTCCAACAAAGATACTCGTTTTTGACAGAAATACCCTTGTTTTAATGTTGACATTGATACATACATTGTGTCTGGTATAGTGACTAAGGAATAATATAGTTATCAAGATACTTATGTGAAGCAACCGCTAATTTTATAAACTATTGACACATAATTTGACACAACATATTTAGACAAAAGGTTTGGTTGCTTCTAAGGCTGAAGTATCTTATCACTTTGTGGTTCCAGTCCTAGTTGTGTACCAATCCCCATGTTTACCAAAGGACAAATACAAGAATATCAATAGTTTTATTATTTGTAAAAGACCTTGTAGAGATTAAGAGAAAAGCAAAGTGTTTTTCTCATGCTCTCTGCTCACACAGTGATTCAACATTTCTGACACCAGATGTGTAGGGGTTTTCCCCACACATAAGAAGCAATTCTCCAACAAATTTTCCAGTAGATGCCAGGTGGATATCCTAATTAAATTCAGTTCTGACACTTTGCTGGGAGACAGCATCAAATTTCACAGGTTGAGTCAAGTCCCCGAAGACAGCCCCTGACTTCAGATGCCAAGTGTTAACACAGGTTGTGACCTGTGCTTCTGACCATCCAGGTACAAATTGGGGTTCTCATGATCTTACCTTTAATATGTTTGCTAGAGATGCTTACAGAACTCAGGGGAACACCTTCCTTACATTTTCTGGTATGTTGGCAAAGGTTATAGTAAATCACAGATTAACAGCTAGATGAAGAAATATGTATGGCAATGACTTTGGGAAGAGGCATCCATGCCTTCTCAGCCACCCTTAAGAAATCTCCATGTGTTCAGCCATCTGGAATCTCATCTAAACTGATTTATTTTGGGGGTTCATGAATACTTCTTATGTAGGCATTATTGATTACATTATTAGCTATTGGTTAACTCAACTATCACGTTCACACCTCTCTCTGGAAGTTAGTGGGGAGATGGTCCAACTCTCTAATTTGGTTGGTTCTCTAGTCATGCAGTCTTCATCCTGAGTGTATTAAGGAGCCCAACAAGTTTTGCCTCCTTGGAACAAAGGTACTCCTATCTTCTAAGAAATCCCAAGGAATTTAGGAAGTCTGTATCAGGAACTGAGTTCAAAGAGCAAACATCAGAACAAAAAGTTTTCATAGAACAAAAAATTCTCATAGCGCCCCAGTCTACAGTGGCATTAGGAGCTCTGTCTTAGTAGGGCAAAGACCAAGCATTAAAACAAAACATTTGAATATCACAATCACCCAGGAAATTATAAAGGTTTTAAGAGCTCTGTGCCAAGGACAGTGGGCTAAGACCAATATGTATAGCATTTATTTCACAAGCCCTAAACTGGAAGAAAATATTTTTCAAATGTTAGAATGGATAAATAAATCATGGGTTAATATACAGCACTGGGAATCAAAGTACCACTAAAAGTAATTTCAAACCAATTTCAAACTTAATATTGAACAAAAGAATCCTGACACAAAACAGATTATATTGTATTTTTGTTTCTGCCTTTTTGTTTTTATACAATCTATGAAATTTATAGAAAAAATAATAGTGTTACCTATGAAAATTGCCATGGACTGAAATTTTGCATTCTCACCAAATTCACATATTGAAGTCTAAATCTCAAATACAATGGCATTTGGATATTGGGCCTTTGGGAAATAATTAGGTCATGAAGGTATAGCCCTCATGAATGGGATTGATAACATAAAAGGATGAAGATGTTAGATCTCTCTCTCTTTCTCTCTCTTTCTCTCTCTCATGTGATACTATAAAGAAAGGCAGACACTTGTGTTCTATATAAATGTTCACCAAAGGCTGATGTTAGAGTTATAGAATGTCTCCTGAAGAACTCATGTATTAATGCTCAGAGTTCATATAATTAAGTCACAAAGGTTGTGATCTATCAGTAGATATTATCAGTATCATATCACTTAGGATGGAGGGGTATGGCTGGAGAAGGTGGGTCTCTGAGGGTGTGACCTTAAGGATTGTGCTTTTGTTTTTTGAATCCCCTTATTTGGTCTCTTCCTTCCAGCCTACAGGATATGAGAGCAGAGGCTTGCCCTCTCTCCCTCCCTCTGCTTACTGCTCCCATGCCTTGAGCTCTGCAGACCCAGCCTGACATAGACTGAACTATGGAATCTCAAAACTGTGAGCAAATAAATCATCCTGAGTTGTGTGTGGTCAGGCTAATTGGGTCACATGGGTGAGAATGTCAAACAAAACAAGTGACCTCAGAAAACGAAGATTTTAATAATCATATGGATAGGATGACCTCTTCTATGAATACCGGCCAGCCTCTTTCTTCAGCTACCCCATCATCATTCCATACTCTCATAAACCAAGTGGCAATGGTGTCAAGGATGGAAATGATGCACTGGTCCAGCAACACGGATTCTCATTCACCAAGATCAATCTGTCTATAGTCATGGCTTAAGTGCACAATGCATCAACAGCAGAAAACAATACTGATCAGTATGGCTCCATTCCACAAGTGATTAACCTGCTACCTGGTATTCACTTGGTTACGCTGAACTGCTTCCATTGTGGAAGTGACAGTGTTTTGTTTTTCCTGGAATATTTACTCTGTATATGGGTTTACCCTGCATGTGATACTTCTGCCAAAACTATGACCAATAGACTAAGAATGCTTATCCATAATAATATTTCACATAGTATTGTTCCCAAGCAACAAACTCACTTGACAATCAAATAGTTTAAGCAAATTATTCATGCTCAGGGAATTCATATTTTACTATGTTCATATATATGAACATAGTAAAATTCATATTTTACTATTCAATTTTACTATGTTCCTCACTTTTTTGAAGCAACTTGATAGAATGGAGAATGTCCCTTTGAAGATAGTTACAGCACAAGCCAGGTCATGATACCTTAGAAAACTGCACAAAAGTTCTACAGAAAAATGTATATGCTTTGAATCAGTGTCCAATATATGGTATTGTTTACTTGGTTACCAGGACTCATGAGTCCAGAAATCAAGGGGTCAAGTGAGTGAGAAAATTCAAACTCATCATCATGCCTAATAATGCACTAACAAAATTTGTTTCCTGTCCCAGTGACTTCATGTTCTGCTAGCTTGGAGCTCTTAGCTCCAGGGAGTGGGATGATTGTACCAGCAGACACAACAATGCTTCCACTGAACTCAGTATTGTTAATTTTACATCACGATACGTAAGTGGAAATTTATCAGAAGAAGAATAACCATTACTCAAAGGTTTTATCTCTTCATGTGGGGAAGGGATTTATGTTTTCAGTTTTACATAGGCTAGTTGTATAAGCCCACTGATATTCCAAGGAAAATAAACTTCTCATTTTTTATGACAAGACTGTAGTGTTAAAACATGGAGAGAGGTGAAAGCTGAAGTTAGGTCCTTGCCTTCCCACAGAAATTGGGAGACAGAAGTGGTCTCTTCCTTGATGTTTACATATCAAAGCCACAATTTCTAGACCTTTGAGAAAGACAAGACTTACTCTGGAAATAGGCTGTTTTGGATTTGTAAATACATATATTTCAAAGAGACAGAGGAAGAACTTAAAATTACGTATTTTCTAAAGCAAATGCTCAAAGAAAAAGGATGAAATTATTTTATTTTCAATAAGGAGAATGCAGCCCCTTATGCTCACTTTTATTTATCCTTACAATCTTCATCTTTTATTATAAAATAATATTACAATCTTCTAATTTCTAGCTTCTTATGGAAAAGAGGCAGCTCTCTAAAAATCCAGCATATTCACAGTAAAATAGAAACCAAGCCAATGATGAGAATCATGTTTGAATAAGTATGTTATTTGTTTTGGGGAGAATAAACTGAATATATCATACCAATAATGAATAACTAGATTCTTGATTTGCAATACACAAATTTTTTTTCTTAGACATAAAGTTTACAAATACACATGGTGTTTTTATTTTCATTTTAAATGATTAACCATCTAGTATTGATCGTTATGAAATCTTACCCAGGCCAAGACTAAAATATTTTGTACCCTAAAGCTAATTTTTTAGATTTAAGATAATCTAAATTTTTAAGTTTTTCTTGTAAGTTCCAATGAATATTTTCAACTTTAAGTCAATTACATGCCATCACATTTATATGACAATCAGTCTCATTAGCAATTATTATGTCTTTCTGATTAGATTCTAAATTTCTCACCACAAGAAAATAAGTATATGCATATATACTTACTTGTATATATGCACATATGTATATGTATACACGTATAAGTATATATGCCTTTTTCTTTCTTTTTTTTCTTTTGTAGTACTGGGGATTGAATTCAGGGCATTCTACCTATGAGCTACACCCCCAGCCCTATTTTTTATTCTTTATTTTGAAACAGGGTCCAACTACGTTGCAGAGGGCCTTACTAAGTAGTTGGCTGCAAACCTGCGATCCTCCTGTCTCAGCCTCCCAAGTACTGGGATTACAAGCATGCACCACCATGCCCAGCTTTTTGTTTCTTTTTAATTGTGAATTTCAAAATTACTTAAAACCATTCTATCCATTTTAAAGTATCAGTATTTAATATTAGTAATTCATATTACTATACTGTAGTTTGTCATTATTTTTACATAACAATTCTCAAATATTACTACATGAGAACTATATATTCATCAGATCAAGTTACTGGAAAAGAAGAAAATTATAAAATTTATATTTGATTATTCTAACTATATTGAGTACCCGTTTAATGCAGGTTACTATGAGACAAAGGCACATAAAAGAATGACACAATATTGGAAAAACAAAGCAAATAGTACTCTGGATTTTGCAAGTAACTCATCACTAATAAGTGATTCTGCATAGTTTTGTCACAATATTCAGATTAGTAAATTTTCATTTTCAAAACAAAGATAGTGACAACTGTCTACATCTTGTGGGTAGTAATTAAATAGTAAAGAAAGATGGAAGAAAAACCTCTGAGAATGGAAATTAGATTTGTTCAGCAAAGTAAACTGATTATTATAAGCTATATCCTTTGTGTGTGTGTGTGTGTCACTGGGGATTGAACCCAGGGACATTCTACCTCCGAGCTACACCTCCAGCACTATTTTTTATTCTTTATTTGGAAGCAAGGTCTCACTAAGTTGCAGAGGACCTTACTAAGTAGCTGAGGCTGACTGCGAACCTGTGATCCTCCTGTCTCAACCTCCCTAAAACTAGGATTAAAAGCATAGCCATCACGCCCAGCTAAGCTATATCCTTATAGTTAAGATTTTCTATAGTTTGAATGTTTTTCCCCACCAAAACTCATGATAAAACCTGATTGTCAATGTAACACTATTGGGAGGTGGATTATTTAAGAAGTGACTAGGTCTTGAGGCTCCAACCTGTTAAGTGGGATTAATGCATTTTTATAAAAGTGCTTGTGGGAATGGGGTGTGTGCCCTTCTGCTTCTCACATGAGGTGATGCAGCATGATGGCCCTGTCAGAGGCCTGCACCTTGACATCAGATGTCCAGCCTCCACAACTGTAAAAAATATATTTCTGCCAATTATAAATTAGTCCCAGGTGTTCTGTTATAGCAGTACAAAACAGACTGAAATATGGTTTCATAACATTTGTGATAAATATTGAAAATGGTAGGAATTCTCCCAAGCACTTATATCATTTTCTACTTTAATGTTAATATTTTAATCACTTACTGATTTCACTTTCATTTCATGCAAAAGATATGAAAGAATTCCTATGTAAACTTTGACCTTTAGTCTTGAGCCTGTGATACTCTAGTTATTAAAAACATTTACTTTTAGATATTAATCACTCTGTAATCTGGAGTCCATTTTTTTTTTTGGTAACGGGGACTGAACCCAGGGTCATTCTACTTCTGAGTTACATCTTCCTCCCTTTTACATTGAAACAGGGTCTCACCAAGTTGCCAAGGCTGGCCTTGAACCTGTGATTCTCCTGTCTCAGTTTCTCAAGTACTGGGATTACAAACATACACCACTGCACTCAGCTTGGAGTCCATATTTTATTAACAGTAGTGTGTTTTTTTTAAATTCTGTTCCAATTACTGTTCCTTGGCAGTTTCTATAATATGTCTCCAGAAAAAAAAACAAAACTCTAGACAGAGACTATAGAAATAGTCAAGTATTCTTCAGCTATTTTTTGACAAAATATATTAAATGGCCATAAAATTATTAAACATAGGTCATTGAAATACACTACATATATGATTAAACACTCATAAATTGCATACCCTTTTTTTTGCGGTACTGGGGAATGAACCCAGGGGAATTCTACCTCCAAGCTACACCCCCAGTCCTATTTTTTATCCTTTATTTTGAAACTGGGTCTCAGTAAATTGTGGAGGGCCTCACTAAGTGGCTGAGGCTGGCCACGAACCTGTGATCCTCCTGTCTCAGCCTCCCAAGTACTGGGATTACAAGCGTGCATCACCACACCCAGCATAAATTGCATACACTTAAAATAAATCTTTGCATACACATATTTCACAATAGCATATTAAAGAAATGAGTTAAAAGTCTATACACATTGTGTCATTAAATCAGAAATTCAGAAAAAAAGGAAATAAATTCACTATTGGCTAAAAAACATATGCCACGTTTCAGTTTTCTTGATCTAAGCCTCGGAAGCATTTTATGGCTACTATCCTCTGGGTGAAATTTTCTGCTACACTGAATTAATTTGATCCAGGGATAATATGAGAATCTGCCAGAAACAAAGAACACTATTTGCCATTACTGTACTCGTGTGCATTATACTTAAGTGTACAGTGGATTATAAAAAAGGAAGAAAAAGATCAGATCGTTTTTATATTTTATCATTTTATGTCCTTAAATTCTTAAAATCTAGATTTTAGCAACCTTCTGGAAAATAAGATTTTACAAATTAAGATACTTACATTGGCATGATATAGAACTTTTATGCTATATTAGTATAAAAATATAAGATATATAAAAATACAAGAAATATAAAGTTTCTTAACATTTCCTCACCCTATTCATGGCAATTCCCTAAACAGCATAATGGATATGTAACTACTGAGTGATTTTTAGCCTAGAAAAGAATTCTTAACTGAATTTGAAACTTCTCTTTTAAATATAATTTTTGGTGCATTGTAATTATACCTCATAATGAAGTTCAGAGTGATAAAAACATAGATGAACACAACAGTTGAAGGCTTAGTAAAATATACTCTGTAAGTAATACTGTTACTGATGATATTTTTGACATTGTTTATTTCTTAAAATGTCACCAAGAGAAAATAGAATATCAGAAATGCATGTATATGTTTTTTAAATCAGTGTTTGTATATGGGG
Source organism: Glis glis (assembly GCA_004027185.1). Classification (NCBI taxonomy): domain Eukaryota; kingdom Metazoa; phylum Chordata; class Mammalia; order Rodentia; family Gliridae; genus Glis; species Glis glis. Next base: position 21,206 of record PVJS01020237.1, read on the forward strand.
GCTTATTAACAGTTTGAAAAGCAAGACATGACTTTCCTGCAAATGGAAATGAACATGCATCCAATACTTTAACTCATTAATTCCAATATTGTACTAAAACAAGTTAAAATGAGAACTTAGATGTGTAGAGTCAATAAATACAATCAATTATACACACCTATTTAAAATCAGATAATTTCAGAGGGTCTGCTGGACAACAGCTGATGCTCCATACATAGTAGGTTGTATTAAAGAAGAAGAAGTATCATGAGTTTATGGAGCCAGGAATATTTATAATGGAAAGTCAACCTGCTAGATATTACCTGAGAGACAATTATCGTATTAATTGTAAAAGAAACCTGTCTCCTGTCAGCAGAACCTAAATCGAAGCCTGAAGGTAAGAGGTTGAGGTGATACTGTATATGTTCTTGCATTTTTTAGAATACAAATCAGAGAAGCAGAGATAGGAGGGTTGATATAGGGGAATAGACATATTTAATTTTTCTGAGCTGGGCGTGGTGGCGCACGCTTGTAATCCCAGTACTTGGGAGGCGGAGACAGGAGGATCCGGGTTCGCGGCAGCCTCAGCTACTTAGTGAGGACCTCTGCAACTTCGTGAGACCCATTTTCAAATTAAAGTATAAAAAGTAGGGCCGGGGGTGTAGCTTGGAGGTAAAACGCCCCTGGGTTCAATCCCCGGTACCGCAAAAAAATAAATAAATAAATAAAATAATTTTTCTGTTTGTTTTTCCTTTT
>PVJS01020237.1:22040-32926 GCA_004027185.1 Glis glis
CAGAGGCATTCTACCTCCGAGCTACATCCCCAGCCCTATTTTTTTATTCTTTATTTTGAAACAGGGTCTCACTAAGTTGCAGAGGGCCTCACTAAGTAGCTGAGGCTGGCTGTGAACCCCGATCCTCCAGTCTCAGCCTCCTAAGTACTGGGATTACAAGCATGCGCCACCACGCCTGGCTTGTTTTCCTTCTTAATGATTGAAATATTATGTTTAACTTTCCCTGTAAGTGCTGCATCCCCAGGCAAGATTTGTCAGCAGATGAGAACAACCATGAGACAGGGATAATGTCAACATCATCTCTCTAAAGGATCATGTTCCCAGAAAAGATTTTAAGAAAATACCAAGGGTCAAAGTTCATAAAAGATCTATTGTAATACTCTCTATACTTGCCTTGAAAATGCTGAATCAAATAATCATCTTAAGTTTTGAATACTTATTCCTCAGGAGTTCAAAAATTGAGAGGCTGCCTGAGGCCTTTATCAAGTGTACAAACATGGCCTACCCACACCCTGGCAAAACTAATTTTAGCTATGTTCACATGTAAACCAGTCTTCTCAAATGCATTGGACTTGCTGCTTTCATGACAGAGTAAAACAGCAAGCCATGCTGTCTATTGTGATATTTGGTAAGAGAAAACTCTCACTGCTTTTACTATTCTACCTGTAGAGAGCTCTCTTGGCTATTTCCACAAGTGCTGTGGTTCTCTACAACCCATTCTTGGTCCAAGAAGGCTTGACATACATTCTCAGGTTAGATGGTAACATTTTCCCTTTTACAGAATCTGTGCAAAATAATGAGTTGGAAGGGAAACTTAGAATAAAGTTGGGACCATATGTGTTCTCTTGCAGGTTTCTGCTGTGCTTGTGTCCTGGAACTCAAAGTACCTTTTGTTATATTTTTTCACAAAATGAAAGATCTGTATCTCATTTGACAGAGGATGAAGGGCAATGTCTGGCTTTCAACAATCCACTTGTTTTTTTTTTTTAGCTATGTCCATTGTTTTAAATGTATCTAAGTTATAAGAATCTCAAGGGCTATATGAAGTAAATATTTCTGTTATCATCAATATCCTGTTGTATACAAAAATAAACTCTCCCTCCTTAGTTTTCTGCATCCAAACTATCTTTTTAAGATTTTCTATTTTCCCCTTGTTGTCTTTCTTTTGAGTCTTGTACTCAATTTCAGTTCACATTAGGAAAGAAGAAAAACTAACTAGAAAAATACATGGTGATCAAGTGGGAATGCCTGCATTTAAGTATGAGTCCTTTGTCATGGAATCAGAGCTCTTGAGATCCTAATGCCCAGCCAGTACCATTGGACCTGTTCTACAGATAACATAGCCCATTTTAGAATTCCTTTCTATCATTAGAGTTACCACTTGTACTTTCAATTCTGTATTATTATTTTAACCTAAAATTGGTAGACTAATTCTGCTACTCAAAGCTGCAAGTATTGCTCATTTATTCATCTAAAGAGAACCATGGGACGGAAAATTTCCTTGTGAGACCAGGTGCAAAGCAAGGAAAATTAGGATAATATTTTAACTTAAGTACTTTAGGTTCTATTTTTGAAATATAGTTTGTAAATGTATTAAACAAATTGCATGAATATATGCACATGCAATAAAATTACACATGTACAACCACACAGATACATATTCAAAAGGAGATAAAGTTTTCCGTTACATCTTTTCTATCATCCCATTGTACTAATAAGAATAGAACAAAAAAGACTCTTAAAACAGCCTCGTCAATGTCATATCAAAGGTCAAGAGAATTTTTCATAAGAATATCCAATAAGATTTCTAAATTCTTTACTTGGTAATTTCGAGTTTCTTTGAAAAGATTTGACTTTTGAAGGGCAGTTTTAATCATAATTTTAGAAATAAGAGCATTATATCATAAAAGCTCTTCAGTAGAGATAATAGGAAGCCCTTCCCTTTCATTCTTCTTTAAAATGTCAATGTGAATTTAATATATTTTATATGCTATCAGTATCAGAATAGTATCTCAGTATAATTTCTCAGTTCTAAAGATTCCTTCAATAATTATGCAAAATATAATCTCAGACACACTGTGTCTTCAAGAAATATTCTTTATAATCACTTCTTTTTTTCAAAGGGCCCACTGCTCATGTGCATATTACTAAATGATATCTTGGTGGTCACCAAAAATCAGCATGACACTTGATTGGTCTAATTAAAGAGGTAAACTGTAGTATTTAAAAGGAATAAAATAATATAAAATTAGGTTTTCACAATGTACTTAAGCAATGTATAAGCATATATAAGTAACATATTCTAGCATATATTAATATCCTTTTATATTGTATTTTAAAAATGACATAACTTTAGGAAGGTGCTAGAAGATTTTCAAGTTTTCAACAAAACAGTGACATAGATGTCTCAGACAACAGTAGAATGTTGCTTAATAGTAAGATCATCATAGGAATTATTCTCATTTTTAGTCTATCCACTTACTTAGAGCAACTTATTTAAGGCAGTAATCAGGAAAGAATGAGGTTGCAAATATAGACCCACTAAGGCATATCCAAGGAATAACTAGTATTTTAGAGTAAAGTAATTCGTCACTTTTTTCTAGACATTAAAACAAATTCATTTTATAATTTTTAATTCTGACTAAAAATTAAGGACATTATGTCTTCAAAAACTTCTGAAAATCCAATAATAAAGAGACAATAGAAATACAAATAAGTAAATATTTAGTATTTCTAGGGTACAGTCAGTAAAACAAGGGTATAGTCAGTAACATATTAGAAAAGGGATTATGTGGTATAAATTATTGGCTGCATAAAAGCCAGAAAAAACAGAGGGGAAATATTTCTATAATTTCAGTTTTAACTTATCCTGAGCTCCAGTCCAGAACATTCAATTTCTTACCCAAAATCCCTACACAAATCCTAGCACATAAGTTCTTATTCATAATTTCCCTTTAAATATATGCATCTTCCAACATTTTATATGGTTCACCAAGTGGTTTAACCTGGAGGAAATTTTGTCATTTTGACACATTTTTCTCTCTGACTTCTCACATCCAATTAACTAAATATCCTTTCCTTTGTAAATAATAAAAGTATGTTCTATTTTTTCAGTTTCTTTTATTTTATCATCTATACAAGACTTTCAAATCCTTTGAACAAGATCCTTTTTTACAAAGAAATTATATAGAGTAAACCTTGTATCATACTATTGACAAAATTCATCAATAACTCCTAATCCTTACAATAAAATCAATATATTTTTACATGTCCTTTAAAGCACTGTCTTCCCTGACTCATGTACACTATATGCTTCAGCAACTCTAAAAATTTTAAACTAAATTGAACTATGGAAGATTACATTATTTGAAGATATGTATATATCTTATATATTACATGGGGTATATACTTTATATTTTCTGAGTTTAATAAGTGTTTGCTTTTTTGTGGTACCGGGGATTGAACCCAGGGGTGTTCTACCTCCGCGCCACACCACCGGCCCTATTTTTTTTTATACTTTATTTTGAAACCGGGTCTCACAAAGTTGTGGAGGGCCTCACTAAGTAGAGAGAGACAGGGAGAGAGAGAGAGAGAGAGACAGCTGAGGCTGGCCGAGAACCGGGATCCTCTGGTCTCCGCCTCCCAAAGTACTGGAATTACAAGCGTGCGCCACCATGCCCAGCAATAAGTGGTTTTTTATGCACTGAATTTTGCTGTAATTTGTTAGATAACCATAATAATGGGAGAATATTTCATGTTATATATTCTAGGGGAATTGGCTTCCTCTTCCTAGGATATTATCTAATTGTCTAACCTCTCATATGGGCCATCTCCAGTACCAACATTGGTCATCAATCCCTATTTATATTTCAATTTAAATATTGCCTGTCAGTTTTGTTTTGTCCCTTAGACTGATTTTATTAAGACACACTGAAAATGTATTTCAGGCAATTGTGGCTTCAAAATGTCACTATAATAGTTTCTATTGCCAAACATCTTCTGGAGGATAGAGTTAAGGCAGATTTCTGACTGTTGATTTATGCTGGTCTACTATCTATGTTAAATTATTTACTTGCTCAATTTTCATCCATTTTTACTCATGTAGGAGCACTGAATTTTATATGTAACTACTAGATTCAGACTATCAGTCAAACATTGGGAAACTGTCATGAGGAGGGAAGGCAATTATCTCTTGCACAACTGGAATTAACATATGTTCTATTTACATAGAATGAATGTCATCTGAAAGATAACTACAGATTTAAGCAATGAAACAAATTAATAGAAAACTCTGGATATAGATGTAGTTTGGGATGTAGATAGAGTTGCTGATAGAAAGATTCATAATCTAAAATACATACACACAAAATTTTTTCTTATATCTACTTGTAATAATCACTAAAATCAAATTTAACACTTAAATAAATTTTCTATTCTCCCAAACTTATTACATCTCAAATCACCTTCTGAATCATGAAAACCATCTTGTTGTCCCAGTAATACACACACACACACACACACACACACACACACACACACACACACACAAATGGAAATATTATACTCACACTTTTTTTTACTTTATTTACCAGTCAGAACATACAGATAGTTGTAGGTCAAAACCATATGTCAATTATTTCCTGGAGTATTGAGGAAGTTGTGGCTAACTAATAAACATTTTGGAAGTTATCCTGCATTAAATTTTATTTAATAAAGTTTTGTTTTATTTGTAACGTATTGCCATCCTGTTTTATCTATTAGTTATCATGTGACCTTTTGTGGCTGACCATATAGAGCTAAGATTGTAAGAAGATAAGACGGGATTTAGAAGTATTCTACATAAATATAATAGATTAGTTATTCATGTTATTTTTCCACAAAGAATTCAATGCAGAATATATAACATTCTCCTTAGAAAATCACTAAAACAAGCCACGCATGGTGGCACATGTTTGTAATCCCAGTACTTGGGAGGCTGAGACAGGAGGATCACAGGTTTGAGGACAGACTCAGTAACCTAGTGAGACCCTGTTTCAAAACAAAAAAGAGGGCTGGGAATGTAGCTTGGTAGTAGAGTCCCCCTAGGTTCAGTTCCCATTACTACCAAAAAAAAAAAAATCACTAAAATACCAGGGCTATGTGAAAAAATGTAAAGTAAACTCAGGATTATTTTCATATTATAGTTATATTCCAATTTCTACATTCGTGTGTGTGTGTGTGTGTGTGTGTGTGTGTGTGTGTGTCTGTGTGTGTGTTTGTGGTACTGGGGATGGAACCCAGGGGCATTCTAGCTCTGAGCTATACCCCAGCCCTATTTTTTTTTTAAACAAGGTCTCACTAGGTTACTGAGTCTCACTACTTTCTAAGGCTGTCCTCAAACCTGCAGTCCTCCTAACTCAGCCTCTCAAGTACTGGGATTACAAATGGCCACCAACATGCCAGACTACATTCAATCTTTTCACACAGCTATGACTCATTGAGTTCATTCTTTGTTTAATTCCATCTTTGGAACACACTTTTATCTTGAGGAAAGGAAAATTTAGGGAAATTGAACTTATCATTAATTTGAATAATTTTCTGATTTTCCCTATGAACTTCTTTGTGGCGTGTTTTGATGTAACATCCTCCAAGATTCCAAAAGATAACTAGTCTCAACCACATACAATAATTACCACCAGATGGTTTAAAATGTTGAGAACAAACTAGTTCCTGGTATTTCTTCTCATACAAAATTATGTTCACTTAACACCTAGTTCTTTTCTTTGATTCTCTAAAACTCTTCTTGTATATTTTATTAATTTGGTATTTTTCTGTTATCCTTCCAGAATTGGATTTTTATTGACTCCATATTATCTCTGTTGGCTACCTAAAACAAGAAATAAGTACATTTAAATCATTACCTCTAAACATAGCATGGCTGGCATCCTGGCCTGATCAACACCAAGGACATTGAGGATTAAAAAATCATTTACCAGAATTTCATTTTGCACATTTTTTCCTCTAGTTTTATGGATCGAATATAGGCCTTGCACATGTTAGGCAAGGACTCTACCACTGAGCTACACCCCAGTTCTTGCCCATCTTTATGTGCTTTACTTTGCTTAATTAGTCCAAACTGGTCCTGTTATGTTTAATTCACTTAAATTACAAAATTTGTTGTCAGACATTTTTGTGTGATTCTTCTATTATCCTTTTAGTGGCTATGAAATGATTTGTCATGCTCCTTTTTTTTCTGATACTGGTAATAATCCTCTATTTTCTTGGTAAATACATGGAGAGTTTTGTCAGTTTTATTGATCTTTTCAAAGAAGTATCTTTAGATTTAATTGTCTATTTTTTCTGGTTTTAATTTTATTTTGCACTAATTTTATCTTTTTCTGCTTACATTAGACTTAATTTGTTCTCCTTTGTTGAATATCCTGAGGTAAAGGGTTGGGCTATTCATTTTAGAAATTTCATTCTGTCTCAGCAATATAGTGATTGAATCCTCAAAACTTGAATGAGCTTATTAAATTTTATGTACTTCAATATATTCTTAGTATCTTTTAGAGTATCAGATCTCTGGACCAATGTGCTATTTAGAAATTTGTTGTCTAGCTTTTGAATATTTGTTTCAATAGTGTTTCTTGTATTAGTTTCTAGCTTGATTCAATTGGGATCTTATAACATAATTGTATAATTCTTATTGGTTCTTTAAGTTGGATTTTATGTCTTAAAATATGGTTTAACTTTGTGAGTGTTCCATGTGACCTCAGAAGAAGGTATATTCTGCTGTTCGGTTGTAGTATTATATGTCAAGTAGATCAAGTACTATTCATTGGCAGTACTGTTCAGGTCAACTATAATCTTTATTGATTTTCTGCCTGCTTGACTTGTCAATTACTGAAAGGAATATTGAAATCCCTTACTGTAAGAGTCGACATATCTATTTCTTTTTTAGTTCTATTAATCATTGACTCAAGCTATTTGGTTCTTCCTTGCTCTTTTGGTAGCTACGTAGAAATATGATTATATAAATATATATGATCATATATAATCATATTTCTATGAAATCATATATAATATATATATATATATACACATACACATAGTCTTGATCAGCATTTTCTCTGCTATAATCACAAAAGACTGACCATACAACTCAGAGGAAGATTTATTTATTTATTTAGTTTTTTTTTTTTTTTCGGTACCGGGGATTGAACGCAGGGGCGTTCTACCTCCGCGCTACGCCCCCGGCCCTATTTTTTTATACTTTATTTTGAAACCGGGTCTCACGAAGTTGCGGAGGGCCTCACTAAGGAGAGAGAGAGAGAGAGACAGGGAGAGAGAGAGAGCGAGAGAGCTGAGGCTGGCCGCGAACCCGGATCCTCCGGTCTCCGCCTCCCAAAGTACTGGGATTACAAGCGTGCGCCACCACGCCCGGCTCAGAGGAAGATTTATTTGCTCACTGTTTCCTTGGAGAATTTTGGGTTCAGTTCATGTGAGGGTGGGGATTGTGGGGCTCAGGACAGTGCATCAGGAAGTAGAGGGAGGGACAGAACTAGAGCTCTGCTCCTGACATCATGGACACCAGAAGCAGAGAGCCAGCAAGGGGTGGAGCGAGCATTATGTCATCCCCAAGGCCACACACCCAGGAGCCCCTCCTTAGCAACCAAGCCCCACTTCCACATTGCTACTTTATTTCCATGAGGACTAGGGAGACTCTTAAACCCAAAACATTACAACAAACACACACACACACACACACACACACACACACACACACACATACACACACACATATTATTAGATATATATCATATCTAATGTCAACCACACATATATCATATCTAATATCATCTCTGTCCCATAGCTCTAACATGTCTGTCTCTCTCTGCTTTCATTATCCCTCTCTCAATTCATACCATCCCTCTCACTCTCATATTCTCTCTCTTTCTTTCAAATTGATATTTATCTAGACGCAACCTCTGCCTTTCCATTGGCGTATTTACTCCAAACTCATTTAAAGATATTATTGATATAATTGAATTAATATATTCCACATTCATAATGGTTTTCTATAGATATTTTCTACTCTTCCAAACCCTTTTACTGTCTTGTTTCTTAAGTGAGCATCTTTCATAATTCCATTCTAAAGCCTCCATTTGTATGTCAACTACATATAACTAAAAAATCAGTAATTGCTCTAGAGTTTATAATTTAACAAATCTAAGAAAACATCCAAATAACACTGCTGTTTCATATGCTGTCCAAGTACAATATAACACAGTATTCAAAACTTCTCCCTGTTATCCCTTATTTTTTCTTCATTTTAATTATGCATGTACTAAAATCACCTAAGAAATTTTTACCATTATTTAGTTATATTTAGATTCATTTAGAATAGGAACAATAAGTTATCATGCCTGCACTTATTACTCCTATTCTTCCTTTGTTTAGATAGATTCATGTTTCTGACCTAAATTTTCTTCCACTTCCAGAATAATTTCCTTTTAATACTTTTATTGGCATACTGTAATTATACATCATAGTGAGGTTCGAAGTGATAGAAACACATACACATCACTTGGTGTATTTCCCTCTACATCCCACCTGTTCCCAACACTTCCTCCCTGTGCCCGTTAGTGGTATTGGTAGTGATAACTTCATATATGGATAAACATTATTTGAACTGTTTCCTGGCTCAATACTCCCCTTTCTCCTCTGTACCTCCCTCCCTCAATCACCTTCCACTATTCTGTTGTTCTCTCTCCTCATTTTTCTGAAGTCCCATTTGTTCTCTATTTTTCTTTCTAGCTTCCACATATGAGAAAATAAATGACCCTTGAATTTCTAAGACTGGCTGATCTCACTTAGCATATACATTTTTAGAATATACCCATATTCCTTAAATCATGACCCTTTTATTATCTTCAGCGCCCGAAAACTTGTACTTTTCTAAATATCTGCAGTTACATCTTAGACACCCAACTTAGCCAAGAAAGGTTCTCTACTTTTAAGGAGTCCTGCATTTAAGTATATTCACATGGATAATCTTAAAAAGTCCTTATTTCAAACTCCTTAACCTTAATCATATTTTCAAAGTTATTTTTGCCATGTCCATATGCACAAGTTCCAGGAATTGTGAACATCGTTGGGGAGCTACTGCTACAATATTTTATAAAGAAATTAAGATAAGGGCATAGGGAAATTGGAATTATAACTTCTCATCTAAATGGTTAATAAAAGAAAAAATGCAGTGTTCCTTAGATGATACACACACACACACACACACACACACACACACACACACACACAAAATCTTGAAATGTAGAGTCATCCAAGGTAGCTTTTTGAGTATTTGACTATGTGTACACAAATTAAAATTTATTTTACAAATAATGTCTATACTATTTGACTTTCAGTAAAGAATCCATTAGGCTTTCAAATACATTTTATTAGTTGGCAATAATTTCTCAACATAGCAATGTTAAACATGAAGTACTTCACAGAGAATAAGACAAAGGTATGCAAATGCTTTTCTAGTTGTATTTCTTGTATTTAAGATGAAGCTAAATAAATGCAAAAATGCACACTTGAATATATGGTGCATTCAGTATACAAATGATGTCAAAAACCCCATTGTAAATCAGATTTGGTTAGTGAATGAAAAAGTTCTTTCTTGGGTATGAGTACCAGCAATAGATGAGGCAGAAACAAAGAAGTCACAAAATCATCATGAACCACCAATGAATGCCCCAAATGGTGAGTTATTGCTTTATAATAAAAATAGCTTTATTCTTCACAATATCTCCTGGTAATTACTTAGTATAATAAATTTATAGAGGAGAAACTTCACAGACACCATGACAACGCAAGAATCAAAGTTTGCATCACAAATAAGTGAACAGACATTAAGTACTTCTGACAAAATTTACTGGGAATAACACACATTTATTTACTTGGGAGGAGATGAGAAAGTACAAACCTATTTTTTTGCAAGGTTGAGTTTCAGAGGTAGTATTAATGATTAGCAAATAAATCAAAGAATAAGCAGTAGTGTGGTTTGCTATAATAAATGATGAGTACAATTATAGGAAAAGAAATGTGTTAGACTAAATTCAAGTGGTATCTCTGAACATTAGGTATCAACGATATGTAAGTTCACTAAGGTGGATGAGGATATAGTAAACTAATGAAATGTTCATTGTCTGATGGACTAAGTGGTTCCAAACTTGTAGATCAAACAAATTTTATTACATAAAAGATTTTCCAACCCAGTTGATTATCAGAAACCACTATTTTAAAAGCAAAGACTTCATAAATTTAGTAAAAAGAGGTTGTGTTCACAGTTTTGAATAAGAAACAGGTCATTGATTGGCTCTTACAGCTTATACAGATTTTTGTAACCATTTTATATACATTTATGATACTAGATACAGAATGTTGAACTAAATTCCTTACATGGGGCAAAGTAAGATAGTAACAGTGAACTTTAAAATATCTTTGACATTATTCAAACTGTATCGTATAAAGACAGAGTTTGTTTGGTCTGTTCCTGAAGATAGGATTTCTGCCATTATAGGTGAAATATGATGGTTTCAGCCTCATTACCCTCTCAACAAGTCCAGCATCCAGGGTCACAAGATTGATCAGATAAAACTAATGGAAGTGGTTATCCACTATATTAATAGCTAGAACAGTGTTAGAACAATGCTGGGTATAGTATAGGAAATTAAGGTGTGAACCAATCTGAATAGAGCTCCTAGGGAAGAAAGAGTAAAATGACTTGGGTTGAAGTTCTACATAGTGTGCTGGTACAAAACATGTACCAATTTTTGTATGTATGTTTCATATATATATATTTATATATTCATATACTAAATATTATAAATAACTTTTCTGAG
>PVJS01020238.1:0-32814 GCA_004027185.1 Glis glis
TCTTCTTCTTCTTCTTCTTCTTCTTCTTCTTCTTCTTTTTGTGTATGTATGGTACTGGGGATTGAACCCAGGGGCATTCTACCTCTGAGCTATGCCCCAGCCCTATTTTATCTTTTATTCTGAAACAGGGTCTAAGTTGAAGAGGGCCTCGCTAAGTTGCTGAGGCTGGCTGCGGATCTGTGATCCTCCTGACTCAGCCTCCTAACTACTGGGGTTACAAGCGTGCACCACCACGCCCAGCTGGGTCTCTCTTCTTCTAAGGTGGGCCAGTGGAAACCATCGAGGCTTGGGAAGCCTGTTCCAGGGCCTGGGGAATCCCTGGGTGGCTTGTGTCTGAAGTTCCTGCCCACCAGCCCCAACATACGCCTCAGTCCCCAACCCCAGCTCACATCCTCAAACTTAACCCCACACATAGATCTCACCTCTCTCTCTGCAACTGTCTCTAGTGTTTCCATCCTGCCCCGTGGTACCATCTCTGAGTCCTCTGCCTGCCTCGCCCAACCACGGCCTTACCTGTCAGTCCTCTACCCCAAACCTTCGCTGAAAGCTCCTGGAAAGGCAGCGGCTGTCGCCACTCCTTGGTGACCCTGAGCTATTGGCCTCTGAGACTTACATGGCCCTGGCCCTCCATGGGGGTTCCTAACTCCTGCTCTCTGTTTCCTCTGTGGAGTGGCTCTTCCTTAGGTGGTGCGGGGGGGGCCAGGCAGGATCTCCATGGGGACGTAGGGGAGGGACCTGCTGACTACTGGTGGGCAGTTTAGAAAGTATCAAGTCGCCCTCCTCTGCCAAGACTTGAACTAAAACTCGCAGAGCCTGGGGAAGGAGCCTGGGGCAGGGTCCAGGCAGGGCAAGGCCTAGCTTACAGGATTGTGTGGCTATGCTGTAAAGGGGACTGTGGAGGAAGAGTGGGTGGCTCTGCCCATCCTAACCCAAAGGCTCTGGGGTTGGCTGCAGCTCATGTCAGAAGCCTAGTCCTGCCTCTTCTCGCCTCTTCTATGCCTCTGGTTCATTCCTTTCTAGGCCTGCGTGTTTGACTTTGTTTCTGTCTTAGAATAGAAGCAAATACCACCCATGCTGGGGCCGTCCTTCCCTGGAGAGCTAAGGATTTGTCTCCGGGCTCCAGATCACAGCCCGTGTCCTCCCTCCCCCCTGAACCTCTGGATAGACATGCCATTCACACACCATATGTATTTTCTGAGGGTCTCAGTCTCTGCCCCTTAACTGGTCGTATTTCCCCCAATCTCTCTCTCGCTCTCTTCTTCTCTCTCTCTGCACAGAATGAACAAAGACCAATGGTTTCTGAGCTCTGTCTGGATCTTTATGGGACCTGAAAAGGAAGTGGGCAGGGAGATGAGATGTTTGGGGTGGAGACTGGATGGGGAGAAGGAGAAGGAGGGGTTTGATCTGGGCACCTCCCGGGAGCAGGCCTCTCCCTTTGCTGAGGATGCGGCCCAGACAGGACATGGGCTGAGGGCCGGTCCCAGAGGGAGGGGACTGTAGGCTGGACCGATTCCTGGAACCCTCACTCCATCACTAACCCCCAAATGCCTGCAGGGCTCAGGTCACAGGGCAGGAAGGCTGGCAGCTTCTTTTATGGGTCCCAAACCACCAGGAGGTGGCAATTAGCCGTCAGTAGGTCAAGGGGAACCAGCAATGCAGCCCTGCCTTTTTAGGCTTGGTTCTCTCGGAAGTGGCCATCCTTCCAGGTGCATGTAGGACCCCATTCACCTTGGACTCCCGCCTCCTGCTCCACAGCCAGAGCCCTCCCCAGGGGCACCCCCTCCCATGGGCCTCATCTTCTGGTTCAGGGTGGTGGCCCAGCCCCCCTCATGGCCAGTGGCTTCTTGAATCCGCTCCTGAATGGAGCTTGACAAGACCTTCCTGGAGCTGGACCCGACCGTGAGCTTTGGTGGAGGAGCAGGACTTCAGAGGTTACATCTGTTAGGGAATTAAGTTGCTTCAGATCCCTCCGATGATGGGCTCATGTCGACTTGGATCCTTCCCCCAAATCTTGGGATCCTCACCAAGCAGTACCACTGGCATTCTCTAGAATTAAAGTGGAACATTCTAGCTAAACCTGGATTCAACAGATGGAGGCTGAGGTCTTTCTGTATCATACATAAAATCTCTTTTTTTTTGCGGTACTGGGGATTGAACACAGGGGCATTCTACCTCTGAGGTACACCCCCAGCCCTATTTTTTATTCTTTATTTTGAAACAGGGTCTCACTACGTTGCGGAGGGCCTCACTAAGTAGCTGAGGCTGGCCGTGAACCTGCGATCCTCCAGTCTCAGCTTCCCAAGTACTGGGATTACAAGTGTGCGCCACCACGCCCGGCTCTTTTTTTTTTTAACTGGGGATTGAACCCAGGGGCATTCTACCTTCGAGCTCCACCTCCAGCTCTTTTTATTTCTTATTTTGAAACAAGTCTCCTTAAGTTGCTGAGGTCTTGCAACTTTGATCCTCCTGTCTCAGCCTCCCAAGTACTGGAATTATATAGGTGTAAACCACAGTGCCTGGCTTAAAAATCTCATTTTTGATCCCTATAAATCCCTCTGTTCATATATCTTTAACCTGTGTTTTAACCCTAACCACAGCCTATTCTAACTCCTACTCCAAACTCGGTGCTAACCCTGTTGTAACTAATCCTAAATCAGTCTCAACCTAGCCTTCGGTTTAGCCTTAGCTATATTCCTATGCGTATCTAGAAATGAAACTAAAATCCTATCCCTTCTCATAACACAAATCCCAGCCATTGACTATAGCTCCAGTTCTAGCCTTCATTCAAACCCTGATACCAACCTTAACTCTAATCCCAACCTCAAATCCGACCTCAGCCTCATTCATAATTTTAATTAACCCCAAACTTAACCCTAGCCGGAGCCTTCAACCCTGGACTCTAACATTAGCTCCAGCTCAGAGTGCAATTAAACCCCTACCCTGCCTTCAGTTTAATGGGACCACAGCAGTCTCCTTCCCTTTCGGGCTCCCTTTTCCTGGGTCCCATCTGTTTTCCCCCCACCCACCACTGACCACCTCCACTTTCTTCTTGTGAGTGGGTCTGGTAACCCACAGGGCCGCCACACCCTGTTTTGGGGCCATTCTGGGGTATAAGTCAGGCTGGCTGGCTGACTCTCCCCCACTCAGGCCCCAGGGAACATCGACTGAGCCAAATGCCTGCATTTCTCCAGGCCTCTGCTTCCCCATCTGTAAAATGGGGATAATGATCCCTGCTCTACAGAGGGCGCAGGACAATCCCATAAACCTCCGAATACATAAGGAAATAAGGATATTTGCTATATGCATCAGATGGGCCCCAGAGCACCCTGCTATTGTTGAGAGTTCGGGTAGAGGGTTTGGAACCCAGAGAGACGCGTGGACTCCTTGTGCTTCCTTATTGTTTTGTCTTATTTTCCCCAGAAGGGTGGGTCCTGGCAGCATCCCAGAGCCCCACACCTCTCCCCCCTCTGCCCTTCCTCAGCTCCATGTCCCTTGGCCTCTTTGAGGGAGTCTGGTGGCTGTACGGCCTCTGGTGACCTAACTCCGGTGGGGCAGCCCTGGAGTCCTGGGGAGAGAGTGGGGACTGAGCAACAGCGTGGCCCTTCATGTTCTCCTCCCCACCCCAGCTGTGGCCTGCCTACCCTGAAGGCCTGTCCAGGTTGCGAGGGTCCTTGGTCTCAAGGGCCCAGTTTGTACTGCGTCTACATTAACCCTAGCACAGGAGCTGGGGTGCCAAGGGCACAGCCCTCTCCCACAGACAACCTGCTCCCTCCCACCTGCACGTCCTGTTGTCCCCAGTTGTCCCCAGCATTCCCTCACTTAACCCCCTCCACACACCCCCGTCCCGTCTCACAGGCTTCAGTGAACTGTTTCATATCTGTGTGCGAGATAGGGCCCTGGAGCCCCCATAAGACCTCTGGCTCTCAGGGTTCTCGACACCTGGGGAGACCCCAAGACCAGCAAGGGGGAGCAGTTGTAGGGATGATCCTGTTCCTGCATACACCCGCTTTCAGCTCAGTAGGCCCCCCACTCTCTGTGAAAGGTCAGAGGCCTCAAGGGAAAGACAGGCTGGCTTTCCTGGATCCCTGTCACCTGCCTGGGCCTTCCCTCCAGTCCCAGGTCCCCAGACATGGAGGAAGGGACCCTTTCCCTGGTACACCTTCTCCCAGACCTGGAGGGGGTCCCCCTGGAGGGTCAGGACTGGGGGGAGTGTGTCCTGGGTCAGTGTTAACTCTGCAAGGCCTGGCTTCCCGTCCTTCCCAAGCTGGGCTTCTCCTTCCTCTTTCCCACTTCCCCTAGGGAAGGAGGCGGAAAATGAGTGGTAAGGGGAGCTCCGTGGACGCTGGAAAATGGGGCGACTGTTGTCACCCCCAGGACGTGGCCAGGAGGAAGTGGAGGTTTAACAGGTGCCTAATTACAAGTCCCGCTGGCCGCTCTGCGCCACTCTCAGGACAGGGAAGAGCTTGGTGAGGGCTGCGTAATGCCTGGGTAGGCCATCCTGTCACCCCGCTAATTAGGGTGACCGGGGCTCCTCCCCAAGGCGGGGACCGGGCCCCCTCCCTCCCATAGAAATAACTCCGGCTGCTCCCCAGCCGCCACTCACTGTACCCTCCTGCCACCCCGGGCAGTGTCTGGGCCCTCGGCTCCCCCTCCCTCCACCTCCACCTGCCCCTGACACCCACCAACACCGGCCCACGGGAACCCAGCTTAGGCGGAGGAAGCACTGGACCTAGAGACATGGGAGTCCGAGGAGCCTTCCACCTCCTGCTCATGTGCCTGAGCCCAGGTACGGGGCTGCGGGCAGCGCGCAGGGATGCCGGGCATGAGGCCACACAGGCAGGGAGAGGGCAGCCCTGGAGGCTGTCTGAGCGGGCCTGCCCACTCTCGCCTCTCCGCTGAGGCTGCCCTGAGAGGGTCGGGGGACAGCCCGTGCCTGCAGGCTTGGGCAGCGTCTGTGTACTGGGTCCTGAGGGGATCTTCATGGCGTCTGGGTGCCAGTGGGCTCACGCGTGCGTTCAGGGGGCCTGTCTGTGCTGTGAGCCTCACTGGGGCTTGCTTAGAGTTACCTGCGGGAGCTGGGGGTGGGGTAGGAGGCAGGTGAGCAGCAGCTGTAGGTAGGGGCTGAGGAGGAGCCTGGGGAGGATCAATTTCCACCAGTGGGAGGAACAGCTCTACCTCTACGAGGAGGAGGCCGGAGCATGGAGCACGGGGTGGGGGAGTTGAAAGGGCCTAGTCAGGCCTTTGAGAGTCCAGGCCTGAGACCTCTGTCTGCTGGGGGGGGGGCCCTGCTGTGATGTGAAGATTCCAGGGTTGTGTCTCCCTCCAGGATGAGGAGGGTGTTGACAGCCGGCTCCCCTCAGAGCTTGCTTGCCCGCCCCTTGGGCACCCCTGGAGGGCAGGGCTCGGGTTTGGGTACCGTGGCTGTCTGCCCAGGTTGGGCAAGTCCTAGCCTGGGCAGGACTTCTGTGGGGCATTGCTGAAAGTGGCTCCCAGTCTGTCCTGGGGTCTGGATTTAGGATGAGGGGGCGCACGTGTGTGCATGTAACAATTGCATTCCTGGCTGGATGCCTGGGACACCTTCTCTGTCTGGTGAGCGCCAGGCTGCCGGAACCCACTCGGGACGCCCCGCCGCGCGTGGGGAGCCGGGACACCTCTGTGTGTGCCGCGTGTGTCCGTGGGCGTGTAGCACAGACACGGCACTGTGTGTATTTATGCACCAACACTCTCTTCAGGAGCTGTCTTCCCCCCTCCCTTTCCTTCCCCTCTTTCACCTTCCTTCTGAGGATTCGGGAAGGATTACCAGTTGAGAGCAGACACTGCTTTTGAGCGACAGCCCCAGGAGGATACTGGCGATTTCCTGGGGGGGGGCAATCGCAGGGTCTCCTTGGAAAGCCCACTGTGACTCTCCCAGTCGCCCTGTTTCTGCACCCTGATCTCCCCTGGCTTTCTTCCCTCTCTCCGGGCTCCCTCTTCTCTCCGATTCCCTGGAAGTATTTCCTCGGTGCCACAGCACGAGGAATCATGGTGAGGCACCAGGAAGAACTTCCCAAGGAGAGGGAGGAGGTGCAAAAAAAAAAAAAAAAGGCTGGAGCCCTTGGGAGGAGGCTGAGAAAGCTTCTAAGGAGACTGAGAGGCTGGGGTGAGGCTCCCCAGCCTGGGACAATTGAAGAAAGACACTCGACCTTCTGGAGGGTGGTGGCTCTCTCCCTCCAGCGTGGCTCACCTTCCTGAGCCTCTCACTCCGAGTACTCACCCTCCTGCCTGGCCGGCCTCCATGGCCTCCACGGGGTGGGGAAGAGACTCTTCCTCAGGGTGGAGCCTCTGCTTCCAGCCGCGTGCTGCCGCATCCCTGGCTTGGCATGCTGCCTCATCCCTAGCTTGCCGCGGCAGCCCGGGGACCTGGCAGCTGGCACCGGAATCCTTATCTCAGGAATGAGCTGGTGTTCTCTTGGCCCGAGGCTGGAGAGGTATTGCCAGGTCCCGTTAGAGCCCCAGAAGCCAGCCTGCCCGCTCTGGTCACCCCAGAGTCTAGCTGG
The DNA here is from genome assembly GCA_004027185.1 of Glis glis. NCBI lineage: Eukaryota > Metazoa > Chordata > Mammalia > Rodentia > Gliridae > Glis > Glis glis. The sequence continues at coordinate 6,537 of PVJS01020238.1, forward strand.
GTCAGGTAGGGCAGGGCCGATGGCCCAGCCAAGGTTCAGAGAGGCAAGATCAGGAGATCCGAGGCCGGGCTTGTGGAAAGGGCCCTCGCTGGCTGGCCTCTCTGGAGCCAGCCTGCGACTGGCAGGCAGGGCTTCTGCAGATATGTCTGGTCTTGAACGAAAGCACATGAAACCATAGGAGCGTGCAGTGGGCGTGTCTTCTGGATTAATGTGCGCCTTGTGAATGTGTCTGCGTTTGCACAGATCCCATGGACGGTATCTGTGGGTGTGGGAAGGGGGACCGCAGGGGTACGCACGTGTCTGCATTTTGAGGCTTGAAAGAGCGTGTCTGTGTGTCGCTTCATTTTGCCTATGACACTGTGTAATTGTGGTGTGTGTGTGTGTGTGTGTGTGTGTGTGTGTGTATGATGCTAAGTGTGTATGATGCTAAGGTCTTGAGCCAGAGAAGGACTGAACGAACAGAAGGTTTGCTGAGACTGGGGGCTGGAACCCCAAAGTGCATATCAACTCAAAAAAGACTGGCTGGTGAGTGAGCAGGCTGGGGCAGACTGAGTGCCCAGGAGGGCGGGGCCCTGGGCACCCCCTTCATCCCTCCTAGGTCAAACCGGTTGGGGCTAGTGCTTGCCTGGGGCTGCAGGGTAGGGAGGGAGAGGATCTGGGTCCTGAGCTTCCAGATCTTGGTTCCTGAGCCCCAGCCTGGGCCTCCTACCTCTGACTCAGTGGCAGGAGGGGCCCCAGTGGGAGCCAGCGTGAGGGTGTGGCTGCGCCTGAGCCACGCACTCACACAAGGGGATGGACACAATGCCACACGCCGTCACCCCGGGCTCATCCCGCAGACATGTGGTGTCAGAGTCCCAGGTACACACTACCTCTTGCCATCACACATGCACCCAGGCAGGCCATTGTCTGACAGTGCCCACGGTCACGCAAGGGTAAGCACTGTCCCATAGGGCACCTATATCATCAGGTGCACACTGTCACATAGCACAAGGAGGAAAACAGACACAGACACACAGAGTCATCCCAGACACACACAGGGACACGCACAGATACCACAGTCTTCTCAGGCTGGGAGGGGACCCCAGAAGCCAATGTGTCCATCCTCCTGCTTCTGGGGGGGCACCTCACTTGGCCCAGACAGGGCTCAGACATAGCCCACCAGGTGGCTTTTAACTAGCCAGGCTCTTCCCTCAGAACTTTTAACACCTCTGGCTACTACACACACACACACACACACACACACACACTATCATGTAAATATATAAGCAGAAATCCTACTTGGACACATGCACAGACATCTTTCTAGCTACAAATACTCATCAACATACAATGCACATATATGTATAATTCACACATCTAGACACACAATTGTGTATACAAACACCCATGCATCACAGCTATGCACATATAAACAGTATTCAGATATAAACAGTATTCAGGTATAAACAGTATTCAGATATAAACAGCACATATAAACAGTATTCACATATAAACAGTGTGCATACCTACACAATCATAGAAGATACACACGTGCCCAGAGGCATGCGCAGACACTGCCCCCCTGCATAAACAGGCCACACCAGTATGCAGACATGCCTATACCAATTCATGCACACACATGCACACTCGCTAGAGCAGCCTCTCCTCCTCTATGGGAGCCCCACCGAGCCTGCGTGGCAGCCAGCAGACAGAGAATTTCAAAGGGACAGGCTGGAGCTGAGGCTGGACTCCGTCCGACTGCTCCCTCACTCCTCCTGCTTCGCCCTTCCCCCAGCACTGCTGTCTGCCGTGCGGATCAACGGGGATGGCCAGGAGGTCTTGTACCTGGCGGAAGGTGATAATGTGAGGCTAGGCTGCCCCTACATCCTGGACCCCGAGGACTATGGTCCCAATGGGCTCGACATCGAGTGGATGCAGGTGAACTCGGACCCCTCCCATCGAGAGAATGTGGTGAGTACCGGGCATGGGGTTCTCTCTTCTCTGTGGTTCCCGATGGCAGCCAACAGGGAGAAGGAGGTGCAGGGAGAAGGAGGGCAAATTGGGAAACTGAGACCTTGAGCTTCCTCCAAGGCCTCTCAGGGAATGGGTAATGGGGATAAGAGATGTGCCGCTGGGAATTAAGCCAGCCAGCCAGTCTACCTTCTCCCATCCCATTCCAAAGGGAAGACGAGGTGTGGTCCCTGCCCTCAGAAGCCCCGTACCTGACCTTACACTTTCCAAAGTGCTTGATCTCTCCCCTCCTGTAGGTGGTCAGTGGGTCAGCCATAATCAGTACCATCTTCAACTGAGAAAACTGAGTTAATTGCCCAGAGCTGCCAGCCCACATGGCCCTCCGTGTTCTCCCTGTCTCACCACCTCTACGATCCCCTCTTCTCCACAGTTCCTGAGTTACCAGGACAAGAGGATCAACCACGGCAACCTCCCACATCTGCAGCAGAGGGTCCGCTTCGCAGCCTCAGACCCCAGCCAGTACGATGCCTCCATCAATCTCATGAACCTGCAGGTGTCCGACACGGCCACCTACGAGTGCAGGGTGAAGAAGACCACCATGGCCAGCCGGAAGGTCATTGTCACCGTCCAAGGTATGCCTGGACTCCGAGATAGCTTGGCCACTCTGAGCCTGGCTCTGCCTCCGTCCTGGATCCTGGCTCACAATTCCATCTCCTTGCAGCACGTCCTGCAGTGCCCATGTGTTGGACCGAAGGCCACATGACCAGGGGCAATGATGTGGTGCTGAAGTGCTTTGCCAACGGGGGCTCCCAGCCCCTCTCCTACAGGTGGGCCAAGATCAGCGGGCGCACACACCCCTACCGAGCCGGATCCTACCATTCCCAGCACAGCTTCCACTCTGAGCTGTCCTACCAGGAATCATTCCACAGCTCCATAAATCAAGGTGAGGGGGCCCTGGAGCAGGCGGAGTGGGGATGCATAGAGGGCCGGGGCCTCTGGGACTGCTGGGGCTTCTCTAGCTCATCAGTGGCACCAAGACGAACCTGGATCCCTGGGGGAGACTGCTCCTCTGGGCCTGTTGCAGCAGTACCATTGAGGGAAGGAAGAGAAGACAAAAGTGGGAGTCGGCCAAAAGCAGTTTGGTAATTTGGAAACAGTATTGTCTGGGCTTGCATCCTGGCTGGGACACCTACTGCTGCAGGTCTCAAGCAAGTGTCTTAAACTCTGTCATATGAAAGGAAATACTAATATCAACCTTTCAGGGGCATGTGAGAATGAAATGCCATGAGGGGTATCCTAGCATGTACTGAATAATATCCATGATGAAAAAATAACCGAGCTAGAAGAGACCCTAGAGTTCCTCTGGTCTAACCCTGTCCGAACTGTACAAATGAGGAGACTGATCAGAGAGGGGATGTATGTCCCTAATGTCACAGTGAATGAATGGTGTCTCTGTCCTGTTGCTGGGAGAGGGGACTTTCCTGGACATTGCTTCAGCAGGGGAAGGTAAATCACCTGGAGGCTAGAGTGGACATGTGTGTGCAGGAGCCCAGGTGTATGCTTCCCCCCTTTCAAAGTGGGACTGAGAGTCCGGGGGTGGGGGGAGCTCTAAAACTGGGGCTTCTCTGCCTCACTACACCCCTCTCTATACCCCTCCAATTTCAGGCTTAAACAACGGGGACCTGGTGTTGAATGACATCTCTGGAGAAGATAATGGGCTGTATCAGTGCACTGTGGCCAACCACGTGGGCTACAGCGTTTGCGTAGTGGAGGTGAAAGTCTCCGGTAGGTGCAGTGGCCCCAGGGCCCTGGCTGGAGGGTTGGGAGAAACATGGGGTCAGAGGGGGGAACTCACATCTCCCCATTCTTTCCTTGCTGGGCAAGGGGTGGGGGGGCGCTGGATACCGCTGGGTTCCCCTCCCTCATCCCACAGAGCCCTGTGGATAGGTTAAGTCAGGCACCTGCAGGGGTGCCAGAGCCTGACCCACCCCCACTTCTCTCCACAGACTCCCGGCGCGTGGGCATGATCATCGGCGCCGTGCTGGGCTCTCTGCTCATGCTGGCGTGCCTGGCGGTGGGCATCTGGGGGCTCATCTGCTGCTGCTGCGGGGGCTCCGGGGCTGGAGGCCGCGGTGCCTTCGGCTACGGCAACGGCGGCGGGGTCGGCGGAGGGGCCTGCGGCGACTTGGCTAGTGAGATCAGGTAACACCTGATGCATGCTGCATGATGCCAGGCGGCAGGGGACCGGCCGGCTGGGACCCCCCCACCCCAAACCTGCCCGCCACCGCCACCGAGGGCTGGGACCGCAGCATGTCGACCTGCCACTCGCCGCATGGCTTTTCTGCCTCTCCCCTCCCCGCTCCAGTCTGACTTCTGCTCCCTGCCCTCCATCTCCCTCCTGTCTGGCACCCCTGTCTGTCTCGCCTAGACTGTAAGCTCCTGGAGGGCAGGGCCTACGTTTTTATTTTTTCTTCTTCCATGTTCCCTTTGTGTTGCGCCGGGGAGAACTCTGACATGCTTAATTTAAGAAGAGTTAACAATAAGAATAGTGCTAATAACTTCTATTAGAAGCAAACTAGAAATAAAAATAGTACAAGACGAGCAGTGCTAATGATTGCAATGCCTTGGGGATGGGGGAAAGATGGGGAAGACGAGGGGCAGGAGGTGAGGAGAGGGCGCAGGAGCTCGAGGATTGGGTAAGGAAGAAGGGACGGGAGCCGGGCGTGGTGGTGCACGCTTGTAATCCCAGTACTTGGGAGGCTGAGACTGGAGGATCGGGGTTCGCGGCCAGCCTCAGCTACTTAGTGAGGCTCTTGGCAACTTAGTGAGACCCGGTTTCAAAATAAGGAATAAAAAAATAGGACTGGGGTGTAGCTCGAAGGTAGAATGCCTCTGGGTTCAATCCCAGTACCGCAAAAAAAAAAAAAAAAAAAAAAAAAAAAAAAAGGAAGAAGGAAGAAGGGACGGGATGCGTAAGGCTCCCTCTCTACCTGGAGAGGGCTGCCTGCCCGGGGCCGTCCAGACTCGCGTGGACAGGCTCCATCAAGATGATGGGGACGATGGCTCCAGGGATGGCTGCAGGGTCGCTGACCCTGGAAGGTGCATTGAAAGGAGAGGAGGTTGAGGCCGAGGGACAGAGGCAAGGTGCAGGCGGAGGGAGGCGCGGGAGACCCAGGTTGCCAAGAGCCCCCCAGCTCTGCCCAGGCCGTGCCACGCCGCGCGGTGGAGGAGCCCGCTCACCCGCCGCCTGTTGTTTTCCACAGAGAGGACGCCCTGGCGCCCGGGTGCAAGGCCAGCGGGCGCGGCAGCCGCGTCTCCCACCTCCTGGGGTACCCCACGCAGAACGTCAGCCGCTCCCTGCGCCGCAAGTACGCGCCCCCGCCCTGCGGCGGCCCCGAGGACGTGGCCCTGGCGCCCTGCACCGCCGCCTGCGAAGCGGGCCCCTCCCCGGTCTACGTGAAGGTCAAGAGCGCAGAGCCCGCCGAATGCGCCCAGGGCGCACAGCTGGGCAAGGACGGGCTGCTGGTGTGAGCGCGGCGCGCCGGGCTGACCCCGGCCGGCTGGGGCGCAGGGCTCTCTGCCTGCAGCTGGGGACACGATGGGGCCGGCGCAGACCTGCTCCCCCAAACCGCCAGCGGCTGGGGGGGGCTGAGGAATTTCCCCTCGGGAAATAGTAGGGAGGCAGAGCCTCCTCCCCTCAAAATGGGAGGAGGCAGGGAAGGAGAGAGGACAGCCGTCCTGAACCCCCACCCCGTACCCCGAGGCTCCAAGGCTGGGGGTGCAGGGGGTGAGGGAGGGAGGAGAAAGCGGAGTGGGTATCGGAAAGCTGCAGAGGCGCTGGCCGGCCGGGTGTTCCCAGCCCAGGCAGAGGGCCCTCCAGGTGGGTGGGGGATCTGGACTGAATTGTTCTGTGTGTGAGACCCGAGCTCCCAGGCGACAGTGTTAGCACAATTAAAGAAGCTTTGAGACTGAGGTGGCTGTCCAGTGTCCGCTGAGGGGCCGAGGGCCGGGCTCTGGGATGGGTGGCGAGGCTCAGCCTGCAGCCAGCCCTGAACCTGCACCAAGTCAGATCTGGAAGGGGCCTTCACGATTCAGATGGGGAAACCGAGATCCCTCGGGCTGGGCTTTAAATCCAGAACCCTACGTTTTCTTTTCCTTCTAACATAGATCCCCAAATGTATTGGCTTAAAACGTATTGGCTTACTGCTCTCCACCCCCATTTCAGAAAAAAAAAATTACTCAGCGCTGCCCCGGGCACTTCCACCGTTCCCTTATTTTTATGCAACGTCCCCCAATTGCACCCCAAGCTATTACCACCCCCTTGGATGGTTCCAGTGTCCAATGGCCCCTCAGAAGAGGTACCCGACTGTCAAGAGATGACCTCTAAATGTCCCCTAGCCATTCTCCGCATGTGCTTGTCTCCTCCCTTCATTGATCTAATCTTGACTTCTTCATCTCTCCCAGATGTACCCCAGCCTTCTCCACAGCCAGGGAGGGGGGCAGAGCCATATTCTGTGGGGTAGAAGGACATCACTGTCACCGCAAGGTCATCTAACCTAGCCCTTCTTTTTTTTTGTGGTGGTCCTGGGGATCGAACCCAGGAGCATTCTACCTCTGAGCTACACCCTGGGCCCTGTTTTATTCTTTATTTTGAAACAGGGTCTCACTAAGTTGCAGAGGGCCTCACTAAGTACCTGAGGCTGGCCTCGAACCCCGATCCTCTGGTCTCAGCCTCCCAAGTACTGGGATTACAAGCATGTGCCACCATGCCCGGCCTAGCCCTTCTTTTGATGGGAAGGGGATTAGATGTATTGAGCGCCACTAAATGCCAAGAGCCTTTAAGTGCTTTGTGTTATTTAATTCCTCCATTTAGTCCGGTGAAACTGTGCATGATCCTCATTATACAGATGAAGAAACTGAGGCTGGGTGGGTGGGGATTAGGTAGCTCAGCTAAGGCAACAGAGGTAATATAATTCAGGATTTGGTCTAGGAACATTTGACTCTGGGACATCGGGCTGTTTCTCTGATACCTGCTTTCCTTCCATAGCATGCCTGATAAAAGATATTCCGGCTTTTTCTCCCTGCAGTAGCAGCTCACAACCTCCTAACGTAGGCCATTCAGCCTCTGATTGCCAATATTTAAAAGACCATTTCTGCTCTTGAACCCATATCACTTTTATCCCTGGGTCTACTCTTGGGAGTCCCAGAGCATCCTATTTCCAGCTTGGCTGCCTCTGGTAGATCCTGTGGTTGTCCTCACTACAGCCCAGTTGTTACAGGCACACAGCTAGACACCTGTCTGGTGTTGGACTAGGGGACCTTCAGAAATGCAAAATACTGCAAATCTTCTTAGTGCTACCCTCCTCTCCCTGCAGCCTGCTTTTTGAGAGCCTCGACTCTTTTTTCTCTGTGTCTTCCCTTGAAGAGAAGCTGGTCTTCCTAATTCTTCCTGCTTCTACTCTAGGGCTACATGAAGTGTGTGTGTGGGGGTGCCGGGGCTTCAGAGTGTCTGGGTTTTGAAAGCCCTGGAACCCCATCTGGTAACATAATTTGGAAATGCTTGAGGTGGCCCGGCTATTTGCAAGGGGGCCATAATGTTGCTGGCTCTGCCAGCAGACATGAGACAATGGTGAGACAAAGGGAACCAGAGACCCCTGACCTGGGGGTGTGGGGGAGTGGGCAAGGGCACAGAGGGACGGGAACTAAGCGGGGAGGGGGCTGAGACCTCCAGGAACCATGGATTGGTCACGTTGCCCAGCACCTCTCGGATGACTTCTCCACAGATGGAGTTAGATCGTCAGCAATGCTCTGCAACTGGCACACTTTTGCCCTAAGGCAGGGGACAGCCTAGGTTGTCCTGGGAAGGGCACTCCCAGACTGATGAGCCTCCCGCTCAGCCTCCTGCGAGGTGCAGAGTGGCAGAGGCAGCCAGCTGGCTGCACAGGAGGTGTCGAGTGACATCATTTTCCCCATTCTGGAAGCCTGGGAGCCACGCTCAGACTCACCCTTCATCTGAAGGGTGGGGACTATGAGGCTCTGGCAAGAAAAGCCCATTAAGAAGCAGCAAGAGCCTGTCAGAGAGACTCTGGAACAGCTTCCTGTTGGACTGACTCAACCTGGAAGCCAGGGAGGTCCCGCATCCAAGGCCGAGACTGCAATCATCAGGGTGCTGGTGATCCCCTGCGAGAGGGAGGGATGCAAGTTTCTGCTGTAGGGATTTCGCTGCAGGAACATCTTGGTCCTTTTTGTTCATCTCTCCTGCCTGCCATCTTGTTCAGTGCTGGAGGAGGACACTGGTGAAAACATTTTAGCCCTGGCTTTGGGAGTGAGGCAGGGAGGTGCCGGGGAAGCCTTGGCTTGTAGCCTTGCTTGAGTTCTGTGATGCAAACATTCCCACTATGGGTGATTTCAAGCTTGTCAACCTGATGTTACTGACAGAGAGGTGGGAAGAATGTTCAGTAGGACACCGTGATGTAGTATTGCCACAATTGCAGATTAACAGAAAGTTGGGCTGGTGGTGCACACCTGTCATCCCAGTACTTGGGAGGCTGAGACAGGAGGATCGCAGGTTCAAGATCAGCCTTGGCAACTTAGCGAGACCCTCAGCAACTTAATGAGACCCTGTTTCAAAATTTAAAAAAAAAAACAAATTATAGAAAGGACTGGGGGTGTAACTCAGAGGTGGAATGACCCTGAGTTCAATCCCCAGTACCAATAAATAAATAAGATATAACTGAAGTAAACTGCCACAAGTGCTTAGATAATAGAGGACTACAATAAAATAATCAAGAAGGAATGAGTTTCCAGTACTTACCACCTTTGTTTTTAATACAATTTATTTCACCGTAAGCTTATGCAATTTGCCTTTAAACAATGGTCACCTTTAACAACCAGCTTGCAAAATTCAGGTGGGCCATGTCAGCAGGTGTTAGTCAGCTTTGTGTCATGGTGAAAAAATACCTGAGTTAAAGTTAATGGACTTCAAAAGAGGAAAGGCTTACCTGGGCTAATGGCTTCAGGGTTTTGGTTCATGGGCCTGTGGCAAGACAGCGCATCATGGCAGAAGCACACTGAGGAGGAAGATGCTCTCCTCATGGCGGTTGGGAAGCAAAGAGGAAAAGGAAGAGGAGGAGGGGTCCTGGTCTAGGCCACGCCCCCAGTAACATAACTTCCTCCCCACTAGCTCCGCCTTCTTTTTTTTTTGCGGTACCGGGGATTGAACCCAGGGGCGTTCTATCTCCGCGCTACGCCCCTGGCCCTATTTTTTATACTTTATTTTGAAACCGGATCTCACAAAATTGCGGAGGGCCTCACTAAGGAGAGAGAGAGAGAGAGAAAGAGAGAGAGAGAGAGAGAGAGATAGGGAGAGAGAGAGAGCGAGAGAGCTGAGGCTGGCTGCGAACCTGGATCCTCCAGTCTCCGCCTCCCAAAGTACTGGGATTACAAGCGTGCACCACCACGCCCGGCTTCCACCTTCTGAAGGTTCCATCTCCTCCCAGGAGCACCGCGTGCTGAGAAGCAAGCCTTCAACACACGGGCCTTGGAGGGGCACTTAGGCGCACCTGAGCACCAGGCCAGCAGGAGTCTGAGCACAAGTCCTGCCTCGAGTGTGGGAATCGCAAGATAGACGCTGTTGGCTGTCTCCATTCCTCTTCCTCAGCTTGCTGGGGCTGAATTCTAGTTCCTTTGGTCACTGAAAAATTATTCAGAGAATTTACACCTGCTTGGGATGGAAGGCTACTCTTTCGATAGCTATCAGAAACCATGTTCAAGCCGGGCGTGGTGGCGCATGCTTGTAATCCCAGTACTTGGGAGGCTGAGACAGGAGGATCCGGGTTTGCAGCCAGCCTCAGCTACTTAGTGAGGCCCTCTGCAACATAGCGAGACCCTGTTTCAAAATAAAGAATACAAAATAGGGCTGGGGGTGTAGCTCGGAGGTAGAATGACCCTGGGTTCAGTCTGCAAAAAAAAAAAAAAAAGAAAAGAAACCATGTTCATGCATGAATTTGTTTCCCAGGGCGCCCAGCTGTGGGGAATCTATTCTCGAGACATTGCTGAGTCCTGGCTGATCCAGTTCTTTCTCTGTTTCTCCCAGAGGGGAGAAACCCTCTGGTCTTCAGGAAGCCATCCTCTAGCTATCTTCTCTGTCTCTTTCTTTTTTGTGTGTGGAACTGGGGATTGAACCCAAAGGCATTCTACCTCCAAGCTACACCCCAACCCCTTTTTTTTTTATTTTTTGTTTTGAAACAGGGTCTTGCCAGGTTGCTGAGAGTCTCACTAAGTTGCTGAGGCTGGTCTTGAACCTGTGATCCTCCTGTCTTAGCCTCCCAAGCACTGGGATTACAGGCATGTGCCACCACGCCCGGCTTCTAGCTATCTTCTCTTCTGAAGCCCAGGAGTTGGGTAGAATCCCAATGCCCTATCTATGTAGGCTTCTTACAGTAACTATTATCATTCATGCTATACACTATATTTCAAGTACTCTAGGCCCAAACTGTACTGATTGGGGCAGGGGGCTGATTTGTGTGTGTGTGTGTGTGTGTGTGTGTGTGTGTGTGTGTGTGTTACTGGGGTTTGAATCCAGGGGCATTCTACCTCCCAGTTACATCCCAGCCTGATTTTATTTTTATTTTATTTTATTCATTTTGCAGAACTGGGGATAGAACCCAGGGGAATTCTGCCTCCAAGCTACACCCCCAGCCCTGTTTTTTATTCTTTATTTTGAAACAGGGTCTCACTAAGTTGTGGAGGGCCTCACTAAGTAGCTGAGGCTGGCCACGAACCTGGATCCTCGGTCTCGACCTCCCAAATACTGGGATTACAAGCGTGTGCCACCACGCCCGGCTCTTTATTTTTATTTTGAAACAAGGTCTCACTAGGTTGATGAGAATCTCACTATTTGCTGAGGCTGGCCACGAACCAGCAATCCTCCTGTCTCAGCCTCCCAAGTACTGGGATTACAAGCGTGCACCACCATGCCTGGCTTATTTTTGTTTTTGGACTCATTGACAAACGGGAAGTTTGGGGAACTACCCAATCATTGTCCTTCCAGAGTTACAGAACTACTCAGCTCCTCTGGGCTCAGGTTGTGGGCTGCCTGGAACATGGGATTGGATCAGAACTTTAGCCCCATTCCCTAAGCTGCCCCAGGAGTTTCCTCCTGGCTTATTCCCCTGATTTGGTGGGAACCCCGGAAACTCTGCTGGGGTTTATACTCTTGCCGGCCCAGCCCATCGGGAGTAATCTTTCCTTAATTCCTGGTGTGTGGAAACAAATGTCATTCTATTCAGCTCCTTGTGTGTGGATGGGAAGAATGTGCTGGAGGGGAGCAGGGCTCGGGGAGCAGCTGCTTCAGGAAGTCCGGAAGAGCTTGGGTGTGGTCACTGCACCATGGTGGGGAGTGGACAGGATGTCCACCTGCCGGCCTCTGTGGCCACTGCCTTCAGCAGCCTTTTTTTTTTTTTTTTGCGGTACTAGGGATTGAACCCAGGGGCATTCTACCTCCGAGCTACACCCCCAGCCCTATTTTTTTATTCTTTATTTCGAAACAGGGTCTCGCTAAGTTGCAGAGGGCCTCACTAAGTAGCTGAGGCTGGCCACGAACCTGCGATCCTCCTGTCTCAGCCTCCTAAGTACTGGGATTACAAGCGTGCGCTACCATGCCCAGCCTTCAGCAGCCTTCTTGGATACAACTTGGACAGACAGGATGGGATACTGGGCAGTGGGGAGAGACTGAGCCCCAGACGACGGCCAGGAATGGAGTAGAGGAGGATGCTGCCACTTGCTGAGCTCATAATAATGAGTTGAGTTGCCATCCTCCTGCCCCAGCATCCTGAGCTACTGGGATGACAGGTGTAAGCCACCACGCCTGGCCTTCATAATTATATATTAAGCTCCCAGAGCCTTGGTCCCTTCATCTGTGAAATGCAATAGTTATTTAGGGTTATTTTATGGTTAATGAAGATTATTTTAGGTGATATGTATATTACCCAGCCTGGTATATAGTAGGGCTCAGCAAATGGGTGATCCCCAACCGTCCACATCCCTTGTACGCAATTTCATGTCCCGCAAGAGGGCAGGACTAGAGGCTCAGATGTAGCCACACTGGGAGGGAGAGGAGGCAGAGGCAGTGGGAGGGCCACAGGGAGGAGCATGGAGCAAGAACAAAGACTTGGCCTGAGCTTGGAGACAGCTCCCCGACTGGGAAGAGGCAAGGAGTCCAGGAAGTAGTAAGTACTGAGGCAGGAGAACCAGGACCAGCCTGTGGGGCCTGCAGTGCACTTGCAGGGATTAATATTGACGCCAATCCTCCTTAGTAACAGCAATACTAATAATAACAGGAAGCACCTGAAACACAAGCTCCACAGGGTCCCCAAGGAGCTGCCGCCAGAGTCCTCGGGCCACCTCCCTGGACTGGTGTGTCCTGTGTCCTCCCCATCCACCTGTTTGCAGCTGCTGGCACTCCAGCCACAGCTGCTGGTCTCTGGACCCCGGTGCCCGCTGCGGTGCCGTCTGCAGCACCTGCCGTGACAGCCTCTCCCTGCGGACAGCCCCTCCTGAAGGGTCCCCGGGTAATGGTGACTCAGACGCTTCGCTCTCTCCTGCAAGTGCGCCGCCGCGGGTGGCTAAAGTCAGGGCTGAAGACGGGGCATCTCAGCCTCCATGTTGCCTTCATTTCCTTTGCTCTGATTTGCCGCAGATTCCAGAAGCAGGGTCTGATGGATAAACATCTTGTGATGAGGGGAAGCCAGCCCTGCAGGCTTCAATTTTCTTGTCTCCAGACAAGTCCCCACAGGACCAATCCTTAGAGAAGACTGGAGGAGACCAGGCCTGACCGGGCCGTCTGTGCTGGCAGCTGTGCACAGCCGCTAGCTATGTGAACCCAGCCCTTGGCCTCATCGCTGTGTGCCTTCAAAGAGCAGCTACTCTTATTAAACTCTTCCTCAAGTTCCTTTCTTACTTTTCACCTTTATCCCCCGAGTTAGGCCTCTGGCCTGGGATTTCAGTAACTTCCACGGTTTCCCAAAGCGGAGGAGGGGCCTTCCCAGCAGAGCACATGTTGATTTTCCAACTCAGTCTTGGATCCTTCAGCCCCCTGCCAGCCCCACATCCTACCTGGGGACTCTCCTCTGGTCAGTCCCTTCGGCCATTTCCCTGGCCTGCCGCTCACCTTTTCCTGCCTGGCTACTTGCAACCCTGTGGCCCTTTAATCTCCAAACACTGGGATTCAGGCTCTCAATGCTTCCTCCAGTCCCAGTTCCCACCACGCCTCAGCCCCTTGTTCAAGGCAGTTTTCTTTGCCTGTAAGGGCCCCCAACCTCCCTCCTGGTCCTCTTTCCTGGTCTGCCTCCACAGAGAGCAGTCTGGCCACCTCGACCATTATCCCATTGCCTCCCCAGCTCCCAGGCCAGGGGAAAGGGTGTGTGCTTTATCTTTGTCGCACTTGGGAATGTGTGAATTCTCCATCACCATTAGCCAAGGCTTCCCCCAAGGATGGGGCCGTATCTCCTCCTTTCTCAACATCCACTCCTTAAGAGTTCAGAATCTCTCTCTTAGCTGTTGCAAAAAAAGAAAAATTAGTGTGATTGATAAAGTTTGTAACTGGCAACTCCTCCCTCAACTTGGGGTGCAGACAATAGCCAGTGCTTGTGATTGTTTCAGGGATGGGGGTGCATAAAACCACACAGATCCTCCAAAACCCTTTCACAGGTGCATGTGAAGCTGGGTGCAGTGGCGCACACCTGTAATCCCAGTACTTGGGAGGCTGAGACAAGAGATCGCAGGTTGGAGGCCAGTCTCAGCAACTCAGCAAGATCCTGTTTCAAAATAGATGATGATGATGATGATGATGATGATGATGATGATGATTGGGGTGTAGCTTGGAGGTAGAATGCCACTGGGTTCAATCCCCAGCACCAAGGGATAAAAAAAAGGTGCATTCAAAACTTGCCCTCCCAGAGAGGCCCATGGATAGACAAGCAGAGCCAGGCAGGCCCTGGGAGACAGTCACCCGGATGCGCTGAGCCTCCCAAGACAGGGCCAGGGGCGATGTCTACAGGTGCCCCTGCCTCTTTCACTAACAAACTCTTCAAACTCTGTCCTGCCCAGCATGTAGCAGGCTTCTCTTCGGTGGTGTGTTAAGAACTTGAGGAAATGTCATGTTTGTGATCGCTGCTATTAAAAGATTGAGCAACAGATCCGTGGTCCGGAGCCTACCCTGCTATTATGACTTGCTGGGTGCAATCTGACTCCTTTCTTTCAGTGAACATCCGCCTTTCCAGGAACGGAGACACAGTCTGAGAAAGTGAGGAGCGGGGCTAGGACTAGCCTCCCGCCTGGCTCCCCACCTCCCGGCACAGCTACCCGAAGCTGTACACCAGTAATGCCCGGACATCTGCACCCGACCCAGACCTCTTGCTTACATCCCACACCTTGAACTTTGCACGTCCCAAACACTGCCTTAGATCAATCCTAAATCCACCCACGTCTTCTCCCTCTCAGTGAATGGCATCTCTGTCCTTTAACGCCTTTCTTTCTCTTGCCTTCCCCTCACCACATCCAATCAGTCAGGAGGTCCCATTGGTTCTGCCTTCAAAGCAGGTCTGGAACCGAACCTCTCCTGCCACCTACACTCCCGGCCCTTCTCGTCCTCACCTGGGCCGCACTAGTGTCCGGCGGATGGCCAGGCTTCCTCTCCTCCCACCCAGAGACACCAGATTGATGCTGAAATCATTCTTCTGCTCAAATCCCTGCAGTAGCTTCTCAACGCCAAGGTCCTCACACTGATCCTGGGTCTCCCCGTCACCTCTTGGACTTGATTTACCACTCCTCTTCCTCTGTTTATTTTTTATTTTTCGTGGCACTGGGGATTGATCCCAGGGGCCCTCTACCTCTGAGCTACATTCCTGTTTTATTTATTTATTTATTTTATTTTGAAACAGGGTCTCGCTAAGTTGCTGAGACTGGCTACAAACCTGCGATCCTCCTGTCTCAGCCTCCCAAGTACTGGGATTACAGGTGTGCGCCACCACACACGGCTACCACTCCTCTCCCTCTGAGTCTCTCTGCCCCAGCCACGCTGGCTCCTGTTCTCCAGCACCCTCGGGCCTGCACCCTGGCCGTTCTCTTTGCCCAGAATGACTCTCATCCCGACTTCCCAATGGCTAAGTCCCTGCCACCTTCAACACTTAGCTCCACTGCCCCACTCTCAGTGAGGTCTGCCAGTGGCCACCTTGTTTAAGATCGCAGTGAACGTTGGGACCTTCCCGGGAGCATTCGCATGTGCAGAGATCTTTCCAGAAGGGCTTCCACACTTGGCAGGCCCTGCAGGCCCTTTGCTTTGTTAACGCTCACTCTCCCCGCTGGTTGCGGCTTCCTGTGCCGCCCTCCCGCTGGCGGTATTTGTCTTCCTTGTTATTCTTGCTCAGGGTTTTAGTGACTTTCTCCTACCGAGCTTAGCACATTTTTACTGAAGCATCCGTGTTCATGTGCTCGGCGTCTGTTTCTGCCTATTAGATTGCCGGCTTCCTGGGGGCAGCGACACATTCGTCTCATGCACAGATGCGTTTCCAAGGTCTCTGGTACACAGTAGGTGCTCAAGAAAGCTGTGCTGAATGAAGGCTGAGGACCCAAAGCTCAGTCCACTGGGGGATCAGGGTCTGTTGCCCCAGGCTTGACTTCAGCCCCACCCTGCAGAGCTACTTCTGAGCTGCAGAGAGCAGGGGTTTGCTCTTAGTCATGGGAGAAGGTCTCAGATTCAGGGGGTAGATGGGAATTATGAAAGAAAAAAGTATAAGGGAGGGGTCCTCCTCTTCAGGGCCTGCCATTAACACTTGTAATTATAAATCAAGATAAATGGTTATATAAAATTTTATATATTTATTTATTTTTGATACTGGGGATTGAACCCAGGGACAGTCTACCTCTGAGTTATGCCCCCAGCCCTTTTTAACTTTTTTATTCTGAAACAGGGTCTTGCTAAGTTGTGAGGGTCTCTCTAAGTTGCTGAGGCTGGCCTCCAACCTGCGATCCTCCTGTCTTAGCCTCCCAAGTACTGAGATTATAGGCATGTGCCCAGCTATAATATAGTCTTACTATTAGAAGGATCTTATGACTTGTTTAGGGCAGAAATGGCTGGCTAACAGGTTTCATCTTGACTCCCAGCTCTGGTAGGGGTAACTTGAGTGTTGCATCTGGGCTCAGTGGGAAGTTTGTCATATACATTAGCCACATCGGACGTGGCCCCGGAAGGCTGACGTCTGGATACACATGCCACGTATTTGTCGTTCCTGATGCTACGTCCTACCTAATGTGAAACTCTCCAGTCTACGATCTTGCTCTGAGATGCTTTCTACCTCAGCAAAGTCATTGAAATAGCCCATCTCATATTTGGCTTTCTTCGTTTGTTAGCGAGGTCTTCCCTGGTAGGATGGTGCAGTGTGAAGGCTGGCTTGATTTAGATACTTAAAGGCAGCCGGGCGTGGTGGCGCACACCTGTAATCCCAGTACTTGGGAGGCTGAGACCGGAGGATCTGGGTTCGTGGCCAGCCTCAGCTACTTAGTGAGGCCTTCCGCAACTTAGTGAGACCCTGTTTTAAAATAAAGAACAAAAAATAGGGCTGGGGGTGTAGCTCAGAGGTAGAATGCCCCTGGGTTCAATCCCTAGTACCACACACACAAAAAAAAGATAACTTAAAGGCAATTCTGATGTTGCCACATACCAATGATATTAGTCTCAGGGAGCAACATTCTCTATCACTTGGTGTCAGCTTCACATTTAGGAAATGAAAGAACTTGGAGTGAGTAGCCACAGAGTTCCCTGCCAGCATCAGGATAGCATTGTTCACATAAGTCGACGCCAGCCTCCCGGAACGTGCTCTGGGCACTCAGCTACATCGTGTGACAGTTTCTGTGACAGCCCTTCAGATCTGAAGATGCATACCTCTCTGAGTTTCCTGTTCCAGGTTAAACACGGCCAGTTTTTCCACACTTCTTATATGATAAGGCTTCTGCACTTTATACCATTCTAATCATTCTCTACTCAAGTTTTCCAACGTCTCCCTGAAAATGTGGCTCCCAGAACAGGACCCAGGCTGGCTGCAGCTGTCCCCACGACTTACCCCATGTGCCGCCGCCGGCTCTCCAAGGCACAGCCCGAGGGGAGGCAGCCGCTAAGCTTTCCCGGGTCCAGGGATGGTCATATGGGGACAGCGTTGCGAGCCGTCCTTCAGGCCGCACCGAGAACAGACGCGGGGAGCCCTGGAGCCACATGCAGAAGCATGACCCTGAAGAGCTCACTCTTAGAAGGGGCTTGATTCCTTTGTTCAGGGAGAATCCAGGGCTTGTTCCTGAACGCTTAAGTTCACTGGTTTCTCCAGTTTGCAAATTAATAAATTTCTTTTTCCTACTTCCCAAAGGCTTATGTCAATTATTTGATTCAGCAAATTGGGGTAGGTATCGGGATTTAGTAACACATTCAGAACTGCTCTGATCTGAGGCAAGGCTCGGGGGATGAAGGGAAGAAAGGAGTGTGTGTGTGTGTGTGTGTGTGTGTGTGTGTGTGTGTGTATGTGTGTGTGTGTGTGTTTTGTTGTTTTTGGTACTAGGGATGGAACCCAGGGGCGTTCCACCTCAGAGCTATACCCTCAGCCCTATTTTTTATTTTTTTTTGGTTTTGAAACAGGGTTTCACTAAGCTGCTGAGCGTCTTGCTAAGTTGCTGAGGCTCGCCTTGAACCTCCAATCCTCCTGTCTCAGCCTCCCAAGTAATGGGATGACAGGCATGCGCCACCACACCCAGCGGGAGTGTGTTTTTTCTCCACGGGCCCCCCAGGGCTCAGTGCTAGGCCTTGGGCTCTCTTTCTCACATCGGTTTTAGGGGCAGGCCAGTTTTGTGCAATTCTGTGACCAGGTATGAGGAATGCCTCCGGGTGCCACCAGTTGGAGTGGGCCTGTGTACTTGGCAGGTGGACTTGGGTGGGGGTGGTGATGCAGCGGATGGTGTTGATGTTGATTGACTGATGAAAAGCAGTCTCTCCCATGAATGACAACAGAGTCAACATGGCAGCTGAGAAGGCTGGAGAGGAGAGAGAGATGGAAATCTCTCCTACTGTCCGTCCACCAGTATCTAGCTTCTATTGAGAGTTATAACCAAACATAGTCAAAATAATTGATCACAAGAGATAGCAAAGCAATCACGGGGTGAGTCAGGGGAAAACGTCAAGGTCTTCACAGATGAATCAGGGAAGGAAAGGCCAAACAAAGAAGCTGTCAGCGTCTTTGCTTATCGGTCTCATTTGGTCCCTGGAGATTTGTCTGCGTGCAGAAATCTCCACTTGGGTGGGCAGTTGGTGCCGCTCCCAAGCCGGACCAAGGTGACCGCAAAGCTGATGACTAACAAGGCCCGCAACATGGTGACAGGGCAGGAGTGGAAGCAGGAGAGGGGTGAGGATTTGGTCAAGCTGGGTGACCCACAGGGGCCTCTGAGCAGAGCCGGGATGTCAAAATCCAGGAATGGCCGACTAGAGGAATGGGGGATGTGAATCTGGAAGCCAGCTGTCCCGATCATTTGTCCAAAGTGAAGTGATTGCCCAGGTACTGGGGAGAAAAGGGGACAGGACTGGCGTCCCGGGTGGAGCGACTGAACCACCTGAATAAATCTTAATCCAGTTACATTCTGGTGGGAGTAACCATTGGCCTTATCAGCTGCTAATCCCTGAAGGTAAATGCAGCTCATCCAGTGTTCTCCTGCGGCAATAAATAGCTCAGAGCTTTTCCAGACAGGATCGCTCAGGGGCACAGTGGATTTTCCAAAGATGGCCGCAACAGCAGCTTCCGCCCCATACATCAGAGCAACCGGACAGCCCCTCCGGGAGGTGTTTGTCTCCCGGGCGCTGTGTTTGCCTCTGGAAATGAACATGGCACATTCTAACATGTCCCGGCACCTTCGCCTCCGCAATTTTCCTTCTGGGTAGCTTTTCCTGGATCTTCACTCTCAGTCTCAGGCAGAAATTCTCATCCCGAGCTCAGCTGCTTTTCTTGACGTCGTACTAGAGCCTCCTGTTGGCTGGGGCAGTCAGTGTCTCTTTCCCAGTGCACCTTTCGGTCTTTCAATTCATCTTTTCAGCCACTGTGCTAGAGAGTGAGGAGAGAAACTCAGACGCTACCCGGATCCTGCAGGGAATGAGGGTCAGTGGAGATGGCGAGGGTGGCCATTAATAGGGTGTTCCCTGCAAAGTGGCTCCCACCCCCACCTTGGGATAGCCATCCTGGGTTGTCTGGAACTCCACATCTTTGAGGGGCCATGCAGTCAGATGCCCTTGGAAGATCTTCAGGCTAGGAAGAGAAACTCCTGTCCCTAACTCACTCACTTCCTTCCTTCCTTCCTTCCTTCCTTCCTTCCTTCCTCCTTTCCCTCCTTCCTTCCCTCCCTTCCTTCCTTCCTTCCTTCCTTCCTTCCTTCCTCCCTCCCTCCCTCCCTCCTTTCCTTCGTTCCTTCCTTCCTTCCTTCCTTCCTTCCTCCCTTCCTTCCTTCCTTCCTTCCTTCCTCCTTTCCCTCTCTTCCTCCCTTCCTTCCTTCCTTCCTTCCTTCCTTCCTTCCTTCCTCCTTTCCCTCCCTCCCTTCCTTCCTTCCTCCCTCCCTCCCTCCCTCCCTCCCTTCCTTCTTTCCTTCCTTCCTTCCTTCCTTCCTCCCTTCCTATCAAATCTAGGGCTGTTATTCCACTGAGTTACAACCCCAGCCCTTTTTATTTGTCTAATTTTTAAACAGGGTCTTTATAAGTTGCTGAGGCGGGCCTTGAACCTAAGATCCTCCAGTCTTAGCCTCCCGAGTCCTGGGATTACAGGTGTGCACCACTGGGCCTGGTTTATTTGAGACCTTTCCTTATGATAACACTTTATCATCAGTGTTTCAGTCAACATTTCCATCACTATGACAAAACATACCTGACAAGCACAACTTGGAGGAAGAAAGGTTTATTGGCTCACAGTTTTGGAGAGTTCAGAGGTTTAGGTCCATGGTCTTAGCCAGTTCCATAGCAGAGAATGCAGCAGCCGGTTGCATGGTGGAGGAACACCCTTCAACTCATGGTGGCAGAAAGCAGAGAGAGCCAGAGGAAGGGACTAGGGCAACTATGGTTCCCAAGCCCACACCCCCAGTGACCCACCTCCTCCAGCCACACCCAACCTGTCTACTTTACCACCCAGTACGTCCATTCAAATGATTACTTTGTCAATGGATTTATTCACTGATCAGATTAGACCCTGATCCAATGATTTCATCTTGGCACATTTTTGTATAGCCAACACGTGAGCTTCTCTGGGGGGAACATTCTATATCTAAACCCTAACAATCAGGAAGGATCAGAGTCTCAGACCTCAGAGGCTGGGGCTGGGGCTGGAGCCGGTGGTGTGTGATGCAGTTTCCCTGTTAGTTCAAATGTTGAATGTCTTTTAGAGCCAGGACCCAGGCTGAAGGCAATTTTTGGTGCCAGTGGTGGAGAACTGGATGCGTTGGACAGTGAATGTTCCTGTGAATCCTGGAGTGCTCCCTGTGTTCTTGCGGGAACACCCTGTTAGGTCCGTCTTGCCCAGAGAAGGGCCACGACGTGCAATGTGGGAGGAAGGAGAGATGTGGACATTTGTGCCGGTACTGTCTGTCTTCTTGGTGTGATGGTGGCTCAAGTTGGTCCTGGGAGGCAGGACAGGAGTCTCATGAGGACCCTGGTGGCTTCCACGCACCAGCTATGTCCAGAGCATCATGGGCAGAGGGGCTCTTCGTGATCTGGGTATCAGATCTTTTATGGCCCTTCGTGGCACACCCTAGACAAGGGGGCTCTCTGTCTCTTCAGCCACTCCATCAGCATAGGCATCCTTCTTCTTTTTTCCTGGTGAGGAGGTCACAAAGAAAGTTACCCCTCTGATGCTTGGGATGTTGACATACTTGGTCTGGCCTGGACCTCTGAGTCCTGTGTCCTGACACAAGGTCACCTCAGGCAAAGGGACATCTCTACTTATCTGCCAGAACCCTGGAAAAGAAGACCCTTCGAGAGTCTTTCTTGATCTGCCCCCATGCCATATGCATAGGTGTAGAAGGTATAGAAAGTTCGGGCTGGGATGGACCTGGTTAATGTCCAGAAGCCACACGGCAGAGCTAGAGCCAGCCTCTGGACCCCTGTGTGGAGCCATCCCACTACCCCAGGTCTTCTCTATCCCTTCTCAGTGGACAAAGCTGCTCTTCTCTCGAAAACACCAGACTCAGAGAAAGAAACCAGTCCCAAAGGACCACACCGTGTGATTCCTTCAGACAAAATGTCCAGAATAGACAAACGTGTAGAGACAGAAAGTAGATCAGTGGCTGCCTGGGGCCGTGGGAGGAATGGAGGTGAGGGGGTTGGGGCTAACAGGTAGGAGTTATGGGGGTTCCTTTTGGGGTAATGGAAATGTTCTAAATTGGTCATGGTGACGGATGCTCCGCTCTGTGGGTATGTATACTGAAAGCCAGTGAACTGTGAACTCTAACTAGGTGAATTCTGCAGGATGCCAATGATCTCTCCATCAAGCTGTTTGAAAAGCTGCTTTTCCTTTGGCTTCTACCTTCTGACCACAAATACCGGGGCCCCTCGGGGGCGAAGGACGAGGGCCAGACCCTCTCCCTAGCAGACAGGGCGTGTGGGCAGAGCGCAGTCTCAGCGGCCCCGGTGCCCTTCCTGTCCCCTGAAAGGAAGAAGCCCGAGCCAGTCACCCCCACCCCACCCCTGCCCTCAGTGGCCAAGCCAACACACACCCAGCACAATGAAGCCTCCCAGCTTCTCCCCTGCTGACCCTGGAACCAGCAAGCTCCGACTGCCCGGCATGGAAATGGCCACGAACCCCAGGCCAGTTGGGTAGTTCTTTAGGGAATAGGGCATCCCAGGGCACAGACAGGGCTAAGCTGGCCTGAGCTCAGGTGTTCCCTTCCTTCCTCTTAAGAGGGTGGTATCGCCGGGCTGAGGTGACGCATACCTGTAATCCCAGTACATGGGAGGCTGAGACAGGAGGATTGCAGGTTTGAGGACAGCCTCAGCAACTTAGTGATACCCTGTTTCAAAAAAAAAATAGGGCTGGGGGTATAGCTTGGAGATAGAATGCCCCTGGTTTCAATCCCCAGTACAAGAAAGAAAGAAAGAAAGAAAGAAAGAAAGAAAGAAAGAAAGAAAACGAGGAGGAGGTATTATCAGCCATGAGTCAGGGAGGGGTTTCTCTCAGGTAAGCAAGAAGGGGTTGGGATTCATCTATACTGTCATTTGACGAATACTTGCCAACACCAGTTATGTTCTAGAAACTACTGGGCATGCCTCATGGCGACCCCAGCGTTGGCCTCCAAGGGGCTCAGAATTCAGTGGGTTTGGCGGTGGAGTCAGTGTAATAAGTTCTGCGATGGGGTGAGCAATGGAGATTAAAGGAAAGACATTCTCCAATCCGAAGGCAGGGCAGTCAGGGAAGGCTTCCTGGAGCATGCTTACCTTGAAGATCAAGTAGGAGATAGAGAAATGGAGAAGGGGGTTGGGTGGAAAATAACGGAATTGAGCTCTGGGTGGAGGGATTAGAATATACAAAGGCCTGAAGAAGTATGGAAGACAGTAGCTCAATTAGAGGAGTACAAAAGACATTTCGAGTAGATCTGTCTGGTTGGAGACAAAAGTAGAGAGGGAGAGGACCAAGATCCAAGAGGTGAAGCAGGAGAGGCGAAGAGCCTGGGTAGAAGAGGTGTGGCCCCCAGCCTCCTCCCCAGGGATTTTCCTCCTCCACCATCTCCCCCACTGCAGGACTCCCACCTGGGCAGAGGCCACAGTGCCAGGCAGAGAAGAGGCTGGCCAGGAACAGGAGCAGAGAGACGGGCAGCGCCACCAGCAGCACATCCTTGTAGGAGGTCTTCCCTGGCGCTGGACACGGAGGGCAAGGGTCAGAGGTGCGCTCGGTGCCTCGCGTGAAATCCCTCTATTGTTGGCCACCGACCCTCAGTGTACCTGACTCGTGACGGCAGCTCTCCCAGGGGGTGACAGTGGCCAGGTCCCAGCTGACGGGGTTGGAGACGATGCAGGAATAGGCCACGTCTTTGTCTCCCAGGCCCAGCACCACACTGAGCACCTGTCCACCTGAGAAGAGGCTGTGCAGTTCGACACCAGAGTCCAGCATCCCCTCCTGTCGCCAGCTATAGGTTACGTCACTGATGTTGGGGGCCCAGCAGGACAAGAAGACCTGGCAGGTCTCGGGGGGCCGTGCGTCCCTTGCTACAGCGACGAACACTTGAACCGTGGGCCTGGGTACTGCATCTGGGCAGGACAGGAGAGCAGGTGTGTGTTACGGGGGTGCTGGGCAGGGCCCACAGCTCCAGGCCTGGGCCCCATGCAGGGCTAGATCCCTCCTCTGACTATGCCTCTCTTAATGCAAGGCTTTGCTTGTTTTCTATTGCCCCCCAGAACAAATGCTGATTCCTTAGCCTGGTAGTCAAAACTCTTCGTGGAATGACTCGTGTCAACCTCCCCAGTTATACCGTTTGCAGGTCCCCCACTGCCCATCCTAATTAATGTGCAGTTCTCCCAAACACACCCTGCTGTTTCCTATCTATCATGTTTCCACATGGCTCATCCGTGCACACAGATGCTTTTCTGTCTTGTCCACCTAGAAAACTCCTATGCATCCTTCAAGGCCCA
The DNA here is from genome assembly GCA_004027185.1 of Glis glis. Classification (NCBI taxonomy): domain Eukaryota; kingdom Metazoa; phylum Chordata; class Mammalia; order Rodentia; family Gliridae; genus Glis; species Glis glis. Next base: position 30,178 of record PVJS01020238.1, read on the forward strand.
GCTTGGACACATTGCTTAACCCCTGATCATGAAGCCTTCCCTGATATGCTAGGTCTGGCTCCGAGTATTTTGAGCCTGTTCTCTACCCCCTTTTGGGGCACTTCTCTTGCAATGTGTCGGTGAGAGATGACCAACATTAAGTTGGGCAAGAAAGCCATCACATTCCCGGACTTTTGGAGCTGACGGTGTGGAGAAGAAGAGGGATACTATTGAGGGATTATGAATAACTAAGAAATAATGACAAGGGTTCAAAATGCCATGGTGGAGTAGCCTGGAGGTGGGAGCTCTCTCTTGTTATCTCGATGACTTTAGCTAGAATTCTAGTGCTGGTATATCGGTGCTTGATACCTGGGCCATGGGACAAATTGATGTCCTAGTGTCCCAAGCTCTGGCTGCCCATTGCTATAGAGATTGACAAGTAAATCCTGAATCTCTGGCAAGGGCCAGTGGGCGAGCGCTCTGGTGACAGCAGGAGGGCTCGGGTCTCTGACAGCCTTCCAAAGTCAAGCAGAGAAAACCTCATTCATGCCAGCTCAGTCTGGTGGGATTTATGAGATGAAAAAGAGAAGCGATTTGCTGGGCACACTAATAGTATAAACAAAGATTACAGGGGGATATTTACACCACTTAAGAGGACAAGCTGCTTCCAAACATGATCAGGCACAGCAGAAAACACCCATTGACATTTCTAGTAACTGATCCGCTAATTCCAATCGTTCTTATCTATTGTCAAAGAGAACTCCTGAGGACCTCCGACTGGCAGCTTCCTGCAATTAGTTCTAATCACGCTATGTATTTGGAAGCGATAAAACAGCAATTTCCTTAAAATCTGTAATTCAGATGCTGAGAACAGGGCATTTGAGAGCTGCTGCATGTACGATCACATTCAATGTCCTTGTTTCACATCACGGCAGCTGAGCCTCAGAACCAGGGAGAGGCTCTGGGCTCCCTGTGGGGCTGGGTAGCTTATTCCCTGCCCAAGGGCACTGGGCTCAGCCTGCAACCCAGCCCAGGGCTTTGTGTATCCAAAAGGGTACTTGAACTGCCCATTGGTACTCCGAATGGCTCACCGAGGCAGCGGATCACTGCCTCTGGGGGTTGGAGAAACCTCCCAGTTTGCTTCCAGCCTTTCTCTCTCTCTCCCTCTCTGCTTCCCTCTTCCCACCTTTTTTTTTTGGGGGGGGGTACTGGGGATTGAACCTAGGGGCATTCTACCTCTGAGCTACACTCCCAGACCTATTTTATTTTTCATGTTGAAACAGGGTCTTGCTAAGTTGCTGAGGGCCTCGCTAAGTTGCTGAGGCTGGCCTTGAACCTGCCATCCTCCTGTCTCAGCCTGCCGAGTCCTGAGATTGCAGGCGTGTGCCACAGCAGTCCGGCAAGGTTTCTTTTAATTGATGAATTAAGTTTACACAGAACGGCGGGATTTGCCGTTACGTATTTGAATGTGTATACCACGTATTTGCGTCGATTTCATTTCCTATCCTTACCTTCCGTTCTTTAATCTGGACCTCCTCAGCCCAGTTTCTGAGGTTTCGCTGCAGAGGTGGTCTGGGGTGACTCATGTCTCTTTCCTGAGCCATTAGGTGGGAGCTGGAAGACTATTCTTTCTTGACCAGCAGAAACGCGAGCAGGAGGTGGGGACGGTCATGGCGGAGGTAGAGGAGGAGGTGTTAAAAAAGGCCCATCCTGCCTGTCCCCAGCACTTCCGGCCAGGGCAGCTGAGGTGCAGGGATGGCCCTGGGACAGGTTCTGCTGACATGCAGTCATGAGGGACAGACATAGCTGTCACTTCAGCCCTTACGTTTATTTATTTATTTTTTTGGTGGTACCGGGAATTGAACCCAGGGGCATTCTACCTCTGAACTACAACCCCAGCCCTATTTTTTATTCTTTATTTTGAAACAGGGTCTCACTACGTTGCTGAGGGCCTCACTAAGCAGCTGAGGCTGGCCGTGAACCTGTGATCCTCCTGTCTCAGCCTCCCAAGTACTGGGATTACAAGCGTGCGCCACCACGCCCGGCTAGCCCTTATATTTTGAGATGGCTTGTTCTGCAGGGATGCAGGACTGAGAGGACACACGTGTGACATACAGTTACAATCCTTCCAGGGGACCGCTTTGAAGTGACACGGGGCTGGCGGTCTCAGAATGTCAAGGGCAGTATGTGTTCAGCCATATGTGGAAGGTAGAAACAAAATAGGAAACGAAAGGGTCTTCCGTCAAATGAGAAGAGAAACCAGAAGAAGAGTGAAAGGGGTTGGGAGAGGGAGGAGGGGGAGACCGAGGCTCAAGGAAGGGAACGGTTCAAATCACGTTATGTCCATACATGCACGTAGGTGTCACTACCAATGTCACTGACATGTATGGGGAGGGAGGAGTGGGAGTGGGGCAGGATGCTAAGGGAAGTACACCAGGCTGTGTGTGTATGAATGTACCACTTAGAATCTCACTATGATGTATAATCACAATGCACCAATGAAAGTATGCATGTACTTCTATATAGACATATAAGTATACATATACTGCTATATAGACATATAAGTATACATATACTTCTATATAGACATATAAGTATACATATACTTCTATATAGACATATAAGTATACATATACTTCTATATAGACATATAAGTAT